>JAJOZX010011586.1:0-77500 GCA_023014485.1 Bathynomus jamesi | reverse complement strand
AGGATCCGCCCCGGGTGCCAAATACTTTAGGTACGCCCCTGCTCTAAGTCTATTAATAGGTTTGTGCCGGGATTTGTTCTTGGCTGGTTTGTATGAATGTCGAAAAAATTCATCTGGGTTTTCTACTTGCTTCTCGGACTTGGGTTCCTAAACACAGAGTTAAATTGTTCCTTAAGCAGTTCGCTCATTTTTTCTGGGTCATTTGTGTATTCGGCCTCCCCGTCTACCAGTGAACCAATACTCTCTTTACACTGCATTTTTTTTCCGCTACCTTGTTTTCCTTCTAATTTGTCTTATGTATGAATGTTTGCTTTAGGTTTATTTCTATCTCGCATAGTTTTCTCTCTAGTTTGAGTCGCCTTGCATCAGTTCTGCATCTGTGGAAATGTTTTACGGTTTGTTTCGTTTTCCTTTTCTTTTTTCTCTCTGGAACATGTTTCACTAATTTTGCTCTAGTTTGTTTTTATTAATTATACATAGTGTTTCTTCTGGAGTCTTCTCGTGAAGTAGCAATTTCCAATTTACTTTCTTTAAATCTTTATTTACACTTCCCCAATTTACTTTCTTTGAATTTATGTTAAAACCTTCAAATATTTCTTCTGACTCTCTAGTATATGTTTTCGGACCTCTGGGTGCTAACTTCAATTGCATATCGATTAGGTTATGTTCGGAGAAACCTTTTTATTTATTATTATCTCATTGTTTTTGTCAAAATTAAATCCAAAACATTCCTTTTCTCGTGGCTTCACAAGTTCACAGATTTCCTGGGTAAGAGCATAATATTCCACAACATCTAATAGCATTATGGCTTAGGTTCTATCATCTTTTGTAATGTTACCATGAAGCTTCTCAACATATATAACTTCGTCATTTTTTTTCCATGTTATGAATGGGGAATTAGTCTCCACAGATTAAAATATTTGTTGCTGGAGTTTTAAATAATTTTGACATGTTTTCTATTTCATTTGTAGCGAATTGGAATATATATATCGCCACACAAAGTTGTCATTGTCGAAGTGTGTGTGTGTGTGCTCTTCTCTGTAATATACAGTATGACGTTACAGTCCAGTGGTAGATTATCACAGGCTATTGAGGCTGAAGCCTCAGGCTCCCATGTTTGAGGGGACCCCCAATCAACTGAGTTTCGATGATATAATTCGAGATTTCGCAAACTACTTTGATTAAATATAACAGAGTACACAAACTGACAAATTCCCTGTTTTATTTTGTTTTATAAGCCCTAAAGTAGAGTTTGTTTATTACTGTTTGGTTTTGGCAAACGGCAAAATACACTGTGTTAAGGTTCTTTTAAGTTTGTTTCTCAATTAGCCTGAGCACCGTACATATAATTTGTATAAATGTACTATGTACTGTACATGTGTATTGTTAATAAAAAGCTATAGAAAAGGGCCCCCATATTCTTCATTGCCCCGGGGTCCCGAGGTGTCTTAATCCGCCTCTGCGTTACAGTCTAGGCCTGTTCAAAAATCAACCTTTTCTTATTTTCATAGGTTTCTGTACATTTTCCCATGCTTTTTGACCTGAAAAAGCCGAAAATCACAACTATTTTGACCTAGGATGTTGGGAAGCATTGCCGCATGGAGCTTTAAATTTTCTGCCTTGAAATCGGCCAAAGCGCCAATTCCGGGGTCCCTTGAATTATGTTTTGCACTTTAACTTTTGATCTAAACAAGATAGAACAACAAATTAGGTATCAAATGAAAGAGCATAAAATTAATAAATAATAATAATAATAATAATAAAATAAATAAATAATAATTAATAATAATAATAATAATAATAATTATCTATCATTTAGGAAACAACAGAAACTCAATCAGAATCTAGAAAACCATCTACAAGTTACAACTTCACAATGGCATTAAGCAAGGAGCTGAGGGAGCTCCGTGGGCGCGCAGTTGATATCTCAGAACCTCCACGTACTGTCCACAGGCAGGTGTCAACTGGGCCATCTACCAGATCTCTCACTGAAACTTTCCTGGTTGGATACCCTTCAGCTTTTATCAGTGGTTCCCAGCTTCCCACCAACAGACAGGTGTTCCAGTATTTCCTTAATCTTCAGAATTTACGGGAAAATGCAGGGAGGCCCATGGTTCAAGACCTTGCATATGAAACAGTTGAATCTATCATCCCATTCTGGCAGATGGCTAGGATCAAGACAATGACCAAGTACAACGCAATGAAGCTCTTCATGAAACTACATGAGAAACATCGTGCTCTGGTGAAAAGCAAAGGAAGAGCAAGTAACCCTGGAGGAAAAAGAGGAGCATTTGTGCTGGAATTAGACAGCCTGTTCGATATAGGAGCTCCAGATGCAATCCAGGAAATACAGAGAGGAAAGGTCATATGTCTGGTCATGACAAGATTTTTGAGACAAGATCCCTGCAGCAAGCAGCGAGGAATGAAAGACTGCAGCATAGACAAGAACAAGGTAAAACTAATTACTTTGAACGTCACAAAAAGTTTTAAGCTTTACTCCATTGCGATATTTAGCATGTACTTAACAATTACTGTCTTAACATGTTGTACTATTTTACAGCTGCAGCAGAACAAGAGGCAGTTGTTCATGTGGATGACATTACCTGGGGTGACTCAACTGACAACGACGCTAACACAGAGGACATGGATTACCATCAGCCTCGTCCTAGATGTTCTCACCATCAAGATACTGTGACTAGTGTGACTTTGACGTTTCCAAGGAAGGTCATGGAATGTGATGTCATCTGCAATACAGCTGATCGTCTTGGTTTATCAGACAATCAAGTTACTGCCATGGTTTCTGCCACCTTGAAAGCTGGAGTCATTGTTCTTGGAGGAACGCCTCCTCGAGGTATTCACTGGGAGTCGACCAGGCGCCATTCATCAGGCCAGATGGATGGCCAGAAACCTGTACTCCATGAAAATGCTGATGTTTGCAGATCAACTTGAGTACGACGAAGACACTGTATCAAAGCTGGAAAGACTCAACACCTTCCTTGCGCTGTTCTACACTCCTGTATGGATGATGTCAATGTCTGCTGCAGATGCTCCCGTGAATGATCTAAGTCTAATCCAGGACATGTTGAAGTACAAGAAAACTGACCCAGAGCTTGCTGATGCAGTACTTAATAAGATGGAAAACCACAAATGGTACCTGACGCAGGAAGTCGTGCCATTTGCCCTGTTCAGCAGTAGATTGAGTGACACATTGAAGCACGACATTGCTGCCAGTTACATGCCACTGAGAAGCCAGACAGCTTCAGAACAGGAAAGCCTCTATTCCAGAGTCACAGCTAAGACCACCCTGGTTGATCTCATTGGCCCAGAATCACATTTCCTGCTGGACACACTGAACATTGGATCCGAGTGGCTTCTGGAACCTGTCACGTCTTGGCCACAGAATGAGGACTACAGAAAAGCGTTGGACTATGTTAAAATCTGAAAGCGGTGAATGACATTGCTGAACGTGGTGTCAAGATGATGAGCGACTTTGCAAATGTCATAACAACAGATGCCAAGCAAAGGGACTATCTCCTTCAAGCTGTGGAGTTCAACAGACGCCGCTTTGACAGCTTCAAGAAACAAACTCTCAACAACTGACTGTGTAAATGTCATATGAAATTAATCATCATGTAATGCTTTCACTTCTTGATCGATTAGACTTGTGACAAAATGTTAATCTCAAATTTGTGTCATGAATAAGGCGCCTTGTCTGCCTTGAGTGTGAGAAAACGAATTTGTGATATTTCTGAAATCTTTGTATGTACCAATGTGCCATTTCTTGTTCAAGACTATCATAATTGTATAAGTTAGAAAGAGGATTAAAAACACTTTAATTTGGTGCCTATTTTGTTGCTCTATCTTGTTTAGATAAAAAGTTATAGTGCAAAACATGATTCAAGGGACCCCAGAACTGGTGCTTTTGGCCGATTTCAAGGCAGAAAACTTAAAGCTCCATGCGGCAATGCTTCCCAACAACCTAGGTTAAAATGGTTGTGATTTTCGGCCTTTTCAGGTCAAAAAGCATGGGGAAAAAGTACAGAAACCTATGAAAATAAGAAAAAGTTGATTTTTGAACAGGGCTAGCGTTACACCCGTTGTTAGGTAACTCAATATGTTGCTTCGTCGCACCAACAACGAAGTGTATACCGCTTACGTTCAAGTTCTTCTTTTCAAACTTGATCTGACTGCGTGTTATGAACATTTGGATGCCCTCGTCCAATGGTGTCCTTTTCCTCGATGCGATGAGAGAACAGAATTTCTTAACTTTTCGTGCGAAGGGTAAAAACGACGCGTTACTTTTTTCCACAGTTTTATTTCACAAGATAGAAGATAGTTCACTTCTCAAGAGATTAGATTTTTACAGAGCAAAGTCAAAAGAGTAATCGAAGTTTTGTTACTACACTTGTTTAAAGGGTTGTTAACGAAACAATGCTTTCACCCAAAGCTGACCGACTGCATTCCTTCTTGCCATGCCCTGGAGAGACTCCCGTAGTGTCACGTTCACAAAAGGTTATTAAAGTTGTAAAGTTTTAGTCTAATAATGATCTTAGCAAATTAAGTATAAAATCAAAATTATATAAATTAACTCCTTTATGTGATTTATATTAGCCGAAAAGAACATTTAGAATTTAGGAGTCTCCGTTTAAGATTATAGATTTGGCAATTCTGGAGTGTCGTTAGGCTTATCAAAAGCTGCCAGACATCTTCTGCAGGCAAAACAACTTATAAAATAGTAAAAATTTAAAAGATCGATACCTTAATTTATAAAATATCTTTAAATTTTAAAAAATTTATTTCCTGTGGTAAATCTTTTCCACATAGAGTATATAGAAATTCTATTTATTTTCTTAACAGTCCCTAATATAATTATTTAATGGAAATATTTATTTATTTAATTATTTATTTACTTTTTATTACGGATCCATCACACGTTCTCAATGGATTTCTGTTTGCATCCAGACATTATCCATTTTTTTTTTTGTGTGTGTGGATTAGGAACATAATTATAATGTTCCGAACATAATTATTATAGAATGGCGCATCGACACGCCCGTAAGTTTCCCTCGATGCCCGGAGCCACGGGGGATGGGGCACCTGAGGCACTCGGAGGCTGCCTGGCAGGCAGCCAGGAAGAACGTGCGAGGGGAGGTTGCTAACTTCGGGACGTGACAGTTGTATAAAGGGCAGACATCTTTATCGTAACCGGGCTAATTGGAGAACATTGTTTATCGTGCGGGCTGGCATATATCACTTAAGAAAGGAAGGCCTATCTGAAATTTGAGATGGACTTAGTGAATAAATTGTAGAATTAACGACTTATTCCTTTTGCACATTCAGCCACACATGGCTACATAATCATAATAATTTAGACATTTAATAATTCTAATTGAATTTGTACAAGTGATTAAAAATGTATAATATCTAATATTAAGGTTTACAGTCCCGAGTTTCAGCGCGATGCCCACTACAGAGAGTGAAAAATGTGACTTTAGATTGTATGTTTGCGTTGGTGTTGGTAGGTAAAACACAGTAAAGTAGTTAGTAAGTTTAACATTAATAACATTACATTTTAATTAAAACCATTACAAATTACAGGTTAATTTCGAGTAAAATAAAAAAAAACGTATGAAATTAGTTATTCATAGTTGGAATATTTTCATTTTGCCGGAATGCAAAACTTGCGTAAAAATTATTTATAAAGAGTAAAATTTTAATAAAATCTTTGTAAAAAAATATATTAATCTTTATTTTTTAAAGTCTTACAGTTCTTTTCGGTTGATAGTTAAAGTGTGTGTGTGTGTGTGTGTTGGTTATAAATTAAACATAAATTCGTTGAAGTCCGACGTAAAGAAAGTAAGTGACAACAAAAATGGTGTCATTTTATATAAAAATAAAATTCGAAATAATGGAAATTTAAAAGAAATTCCTAAGATGAAAATAATTTATTTTTTCCAACTGACTCATTCATTCATTTCCATTAATGGCGTTTCGGTTTTGCTGTGAATGATTGAATACTATAAATACGAATCGTAACTCTCTCTCTCTCTCTCTCTCTCTCTCTCTCTCTCTCTCTCTCTCTCTCTCTCTCTTGTAAAAGTTGTACACTTTCGGAAAAAAGTTCGTTTTGAAATATAAACTTTCTAAAAATCGTAAAAATTTACTGATTATATGATTGGGTTTTGTTATTGAAATTTAATTACTGTTACCAAAAAAGGATAAAATACCTAAACTAAATAAATATATTACCAATTAGTAAATTTTGATGCTTTTTAGAAACCTTGTTTCTAGGCAAAAAAAAAAATTCCGAAACTGAAAACTATGATTTACGATACCTAACACCTTGGAAGCGACTTTAGAGCAAATCTGGGGTTCCGTACACGGAACACTTTTATGATCACCTCATAAATGATGTACAAAAAAAAATAGAAGGACTGCGCTTGAAAATGCAGTTAACCGCAATCCAACAGTGTTCCAGCCTGACACACGAGAAATGAAAATTTGTGTATTGTTGTTGTTTGCAGTTTCAAAGCATTTAGTCCCCGCTCTTATTGCGGTTTTTCTTGTACAAAGAAAGTCTCTACGTTCACTAACACACAATCTGAAGTCCTCACAGAATTGTCTTTAATTAACACTGATTATGATTTATATTAACGTTATTACATTTAAACAACTATTACTGATATTTAACTAAAATTTTAAAATTTTTCTCTTAGTTTATTTTGAACACAAGATGATCCGTATGTTTTTGAGGTTTTAACAGACAAACAACAAAACTCTTTCAGCAAAACACCGAAATTAGTGTCATAAGTGTCTGCGCACAATTTTCAGCGTTCTTACTATGAACGCAGTAAACACACTATTATTATCATATGAGTTACATCGTGGCCATATCGCAAACCGCTTCACGTAATATCAGAGAAGTTAAGCGATAATGGGTCCGTGCAGTTGTTGGATGGGTGACCGTCCTACTCCTATGCGACCATAAAGGACCTATAGGTCCAATATGTTACGTGCCCTTTGATGTTACGAAGGAGGCGACACAACCTTCAAGCAACTATTATTATCATATGCTAAATTACTTGTTATACCATTTGTGGAACAACATACTTTGGTTTCATTAAACGAGCCAGTCATTCCTTTTATATACTCTTTAAATAGTAAGGGAAACAGGAAGAATCCTTGTCTTACGCCACCAAATGAACTAGAAAACTAGAACGTTTTTCACAAAACTTTATATATATATATATATATATATATATATATATTATTAGAGTTGCAAAACAAACTCATTTAAAGTGCTATAGCTCCTTCATGGAAGGTACGGCAACATGTTTCGAATGATGAAATTACTGTTCAAAATGTAATAGTGCTTATCAAAATACTTACACGTAACAAAAGATGAGATATTTAACGACATAATAGTAGGGTTACAAATAGAACAGTAATTCAATAAGGATGAAATAGTCTATATAATTAAATATTTTCATAAATTATAACTTACCTCTTTTTGTATTGTGTATATATATACATATATATATATATTATATGCTCTTATTTCTTATTAATTATTAGTCTGTTTCTGAAATGATTCAATTATTTTATCGTATTTTCAAGTATGGAAAATATCGGTCAAGGATTTAATTAATAATTAAATATTAGATTATATAAAGGTAATTTAACTCTCTCTCTCTCTCTCTCTCTCTCTCTCTCTCTCTCTCTCTCTCTCTCTCTCTCTTTCTCTCTCTTTCTCTCTCTCTCTCTCTCCCAAATCCAGTATGTCTCCCCAAATCTAGATTCGCACGAAGACTGATCTCCGAAAATCAGTATCTCCTTCACTTAAGAGGAAGTTTCAAGTGATGAAGTTGAGAAAGAAGAAAACGTGAAATCATTTTTGCTCGCTTCATATCTTTCCTCTCCACTCGTTCATCTTGCGACTGATATTTGGCAATTTGTACGCGCTGTAGTGTATCATTATCATCATTAGCATTACACACACAAACACACACCCACGATTTATTATTATTTTCACTCTTTACTCGCGGTTTTATAGTAATGTTCAAAACTAGAGAGAGAGAGAGAGAGAAACTTGACAGCACATCCACAGGGACGTCCAATTTAAACTGAAGAACTGGATTCCTCTTCCTCCTCAACCAAGTAACTTGAACAAACATTCCTTTCGACTCCTCCTATTGTGGCCATTTAGTCTTGCTTTTTATTCCTCAGCAGACACGAGAAAAGAGAGATCGGCCCAGACTTCCTCTATGACCTTGACGAAAGAAAGGACTCGTTCTTGCAACGAATCCAGAGTTGTCTGTCTGGGTAAATCATCTTTAGCTACATTCTTCGAGGTGTCTCAGATTGAAAATATATATAATTTATATATATATATATATATATATATATATATATATATGTGTGTGTGTGTGTGTGTGTGTACGTATAATGTGCAAAAACCCTTACTACCTTTCTTTATGCCTATTCTTATTTGATGAAAATACTTTTACCTGAACTTTTCACCTTTCCTTTCGAAATTACTAATATTTTTCTAAAGGATAAATGCCATTAGAAATTCACTGTCCGAAATGACAAAAGGTTAATTGGTAAATAAAAGTGTAGACTTAATTTTTCTTTTATTCTTTATAATTTTTATACAATTTTACATATTTTTTTTAATTATGTCGTCCTCGTTATAATTATTCAGTTTGGCATAATTTTTGGGTCTTCTCGGTTTCATTCACTGCTGATTTTTAATGAAAGATGTTTTTTTTGGTAATTTTATGCGCACAATTCAATTTTGGCCTTTCTTAAATGGGGAAATTAACCAAAAATAAGATATATGAACCGTAGCTTAAGTAAAATAGAAAGTAAACTATACGTATCTGGTTAGTCTAGCATTTAAAGAAAAGTTTGAAATGTCGTCATTTTATCAATTTTGTGTGTGTGTATACGCGCCACTTTCCGAATGAACAATTTTTTTTTTGAATGATTAACTGTTAAATGTTTATATTCATATCTTTCTTAGTTCTGTAGTCCATCATATGCTTTCCAGTTGTCGCTTATTATTGTAGTACCTCTCTTTGTTTTCCTTTATATATGATGTTCTCTCTCCGTCACGACGAGAAACAGCGTACTTCTCTATATATACCCACCACGAGACCGACTACTCGGGAAGAAGTCGCCCACGCTGATACTTTCTTCTAGAAAGCATTGTTTCGTAATTTCGATCGTGGCACTCGTTCCTCCTACTTTCAGGGTTTTTTCAATATCGTATCAGCACAAACCCGAGAGGATGCGTAAATTATAACTTAGGTTAGGTTAGGATAGCGAAACTCGCCTCTCTTAAATAGTTGTTATAGTCTATTACTGCGTCGGTTTTAATTCCGAATTCATGGGCACAACAATTTATGTTGGCGTATTCTTTTCTCCAACAATAAATAAACATACTAATCTTGGATAATGGAATATGGGTGTCTTCGAACCATGTTCCATCGCGCACCGAAACTGTTTCGTTACATTCACTTTTTTGTCACCTTCATACGCAATTATTACGTACGATTGTGATCACCATTGTATGTTTTCTACGACACTCTTTTTCTTTTGGTATTATGTTCCATTCCTGTGAAAAATGTACTACATCATTATTTGCCCGCAATCCATTATGGAACTTAATTAAATTCTTCATCTAGCTTTACTGTAAATCATAGGTAGGGAATCTGCGGCTCGCGCACAACCATTATAATAAAAAAAATTAAAAAAAATTAGTCTTTAGATTTAGTATTTAGATGATGGAAAACGGAAAACAACAGCAGGCTACAGAGACAATCATCCACAAAACGTGAAACCCGCTTCCTGAAAAATTTTCAAATATGAAAAAATTGTACTGCCAGATGATAAGCCTCTTCGGATCAACGTACAATTGCGTCAGTACCATGACGATTATAAAAGATCGCTACAGGAGCAGACTCAAGTTATGAATTTCTGAATGATTGCACCATCCTAAAAGAGATCCTACAAGTCAAATCGACAAAAATCTGAAAAACAAACACCAGCGAGTGTCGCATTAAAACGAATACTGTACTAATTTGTAATGTAGACTATTGTTACTCTTCGTAATCAATCTGACAAATACACGTAACTTTACAGGATTTACCTATTTATTTCCTACATTTTCTTAAGATTGAAGTCTTGTGGCTCGTTTAAGTATATTATCATTTTGATGTGGCTCATGCTATTGAAAAGGTTCCGGACGTCTGCCGTAAATCAACCGATACCTTAACTCAGAGCTTTCCAAACTTTTAACGTTGGCGACAAACTATTTAAGTATAACAATTTTCACGACACATTAATTAATTTTTGTTATCAAATATCAGATAATTTTCCAGTAGGTGGTTTATCTTGTAGCCGATTTTGTTGATAGAAAAATCAAAATTTTCAAAATACAAAAAACACTAATGTGTCGCGACACACCAGTTTGGAAAGCTCTGCAAGGCTTAACTGCTTAACGTAAGCGAGCCCTAACCTAGCAGCTTATGAAAAGGGTATTGCATACTTTCGAAACGAGTTATCGTATGATTTTTGTGGAAGATATTACGTTCATTTAGGCCAGTGGTATTTAACTTTTTTCATACTGTTACCCCTTGAGTTAGCCACAAAACCGTAATTACCTCCCCCACCCCTTTTCAAATGACAAATAGGAGGAAAGGAAGATTAGGAAAAGATAAAAATTTTAGTGGAACCATAACTCAACTCGTTACCCCCAGATTAAGTACCACTGATTTAGGCTTAGGTTGATGTAATTTACTTTCTATTTTAGTTAGGTTAAGGTTTATATATGAGTTTTGATTAATTTCAGCTTGAAAGGCCAAAATTGAATTCTGTGCATAAAATTACCAAAAAAAAATATATCCGTGAATGAAACGGAAATTATATATATTATTATCGACACTGACTTTAATATGTATGTACAGTGATTGTTTAGAATTAAAAATAACAAAAGTTAATTTATTAAAAAATTTAAATTAATACCGGAAGTTTAATTTGAAAAGTTACCCTTTCACCGCTCAACTGCAATTAAACCTACGCACGACATTTAGATAGGTTTTAGTTTTTAATTAATGTCTATTTATAGTTCCTGAAAAAATTTCACCTAGAAATATAAAAAAAAATATATGAAACAAAAAATTACTTATTGGTTATGTTTATTTTTTTGGTGACTAGTAAAATTTAAAAAACGAAACTCGGTTATTACTAATATTTATGCTTTTTAGAAATTTTGTCTGAAGACAATTTTTTTTCCGCAACACACTCGCACATATATATATATATATATATATATATATATATATATATATGAATAAAACCACGAAGGAAAGGAAACACAGAATGGTGCTCAAGCGTTTTCGTCTAATGACATCCTCAGGACCAGCAATCGGATGATCTCGGGTTCGATTCCCGGGTGGTACCTCATTTTTCATTTGTTCGTTCTCCCTCCTCATCTTGTGCGGAACGTTCTTCTATACAAGCGTCGTTCTTTACATTAATTATACTGTGGTTTCTGCTCGTATGTAAGAGAATTACGACTTCTGATCGATCGAGGTCCATGGTGTAGTGGATAGCATATCTGACCGGTAATCGGATGATCCCGGGTTCGATTCCAGGGTGGTACCTCATTTTTCATTTGTTCGTTCTCCCTCATCTTGTGCGGAACGTTCTTCCTCACAAGCGTCGTTCTTTACATTAATTATACTGTGTGTTGTTTGCAGTTATATATATATATATTTTATTACTCATAGCAAAGTTTACATTCGGTAAACATGGCTACATCTTCCGGGTTCTTTTCTTACAAGGATCCATGCTTGACATTATCTCGGATCGAGCAGAAAATGCAACGAGTAAAACTATTTTAAACAACATATTTGAAAGCTTTTATTTACAGAACGGGATAATATCATCTGAAACTATCTCCCGATTCAGCCGTTTTATTTTCTCTCTGGGAGAATAATAAAACGCACTTCAGAGTTAAATACAAATTATTTGCATACTTTTTATGTCAACTTTCACCTCCGCTGAGCAGGAAGAGTTTTTTTTTAACAGATAGCCTTCAGCTTAACCCTAAAAGGACGAAGCTACATAGTAATAACGTTTCAAATACACACATTCAGAACTTAACCCTACAAACAATTCCGGCGTTAAAGGGTTAAAGTGTTTTCCAACTAGGGTGCCCCTAAATTTCATGTAAATACTAAAAATAAAGAATTTAAAAATAACTAAAGATACGCAAATTTAAAAAACAAAATAGGCGCGATTTATTATGCCCATATATAAACTATAGACTTAGTTTGAAGTTGTGTGGTGTTGAGCAAACATTTGTAAACAATGTAATCTACATTATATTTACTAGGAAAAAAAAAACCGCAACGTCCTACGGGCAGGATACTTTTACTAGTTCCTGCTCAAAGCTGCTATTACCCTTCGAGCAATACATATTTACTGTACAGTCATGGTAGAATACGCGTTGGTATTATAATCCAGAATATTGTTAAGGAAACGTACGTTTTATTTTTGACAAAGAATGCGACGCGAATGTAAAAATTCCCAATGGCCTACTTTGTATTCAATTTGTTGCCGAATAAAATTATTAAAAATGACATTTCAAACAAACTGTTTTTTTTCATTCAAGACAATACTTCATGAAACGCTACATTGTAGGGATGTGCCGGATACCACTATCCGGCCGGATAACAGCTATTATCCGGTATCCTGTATCCGGCCGGATAGCCGGATATTTATGATAGTCTTTTTTGTAATGGGAATACCATCTGGGCCCGCCCCTTTCCAATCTTAGCTTGCATAGCCTTTAGCTAGCAAAAGTTGAATATAGTTGTACAAAAATCTAAAATTAAAATAATTGATAAATAAGCATGTACCACTACTAGTATGTAACTATATTAACACTGCTAAAAAGGAAAAATGTTTGGTCCAGCTAAAAGTGTGACGCATAGCTAAGATCCCAGCTTCCCTTACTTTTTAATTTTATTTTTATTTTTTATTTTTATATATATTGCAAATTACAATATGAAAAAATATGAATTAGCGAAACCTTTTATTAAGATTTGAGATATAAAAATAAAACATAGCCTAATCAAATATACCAGTAAGGTAAGTGAAATTATTAAAATAGCAAAACCTTAAAAGTAAAAACTCACATTAAACAATAAAAATTAATACTATGTTCAAGACACTAGATTCACAAGTTTAAATCAAATTTTCGTCCATTGTGATGGATAAAAAGAAGCATCTGCCCTCGCTTTGGTAGCAAAGTACTTCTTTTTTCTTCAAAAATATTTCCGTATTCGGAAAACATTTTTTTCTGAGAAAACTGAAGATGCTGGTGTCACTAGCCATTTTAGAGCAATTTTCTTGAGAGATGGAAAGGATTCTTCATTTTTCCAAATTTCAAGTGGAGATAGTCGTCTGTCTGATATGGGTTTTTTTGCATATTGCTCAATTTCCTCTGCTATTTCTGCGAATGAAGCCATCTTGCGGCTTTTTTTAAACTTTTTCTCACCAGGTATCTTTTCTGAATTTTCTTGTTAGTTCCCTGAAACAAGCAGAGTGGATCATCATCAAACTTTGCCTTTTTTCTTCCTGTTGAGGAGGAAGAAGAATTAGAATCGTCGCTGCTGTGAGCCTGTTCTTCAAAATATTTATCTCTAATTTTCTCTAGGTTGTTTATTTCATTTATTTCTTCAATTAACCATGTCTTAATATTTTCCTTTTGTTGATCTTTGAAAAACAAAAATTTGAATCGTGGATCAATGACAGTTGCTAGAGCATACTTCCGATTTGTTAAGACATTTAGACACTTTCTTTTTCATTACTTTCATTGGCAAAAAATCGTGACCGCAATGACTTCAACAGTTCATCTTTTGTAGTTTGGACTCCTTGATCATCCTGGCCAATTTTTGAAAGAAACCTTTCAAGCGCGCACATGTTTGGGATAACAGTAGAGAGTAAACTATATTCTGTACTCATTTCTTGGGTGAGTTTAAAAAATGGCTGTAAAAGCTTTAAAATATTTTCAATCAAGTGCCACTCATTAGATGAAATAAGTAATTCACTATGATCAGCAAGGTATATTTGAACTGATTTTTCAACTTAACCATACGTTCTAGCATCAAATAAGATGAGTTCCAGCGCGTTAAAACATCTTGTACCAATAGAAGAGGAACATGACCCTGTTGTTTGGAGAGCTTTAAATTCAGAAGTAGCCAGTGGGGAGTGGTTAAAATGTGTCACTAAACGTCGACACTTTGCCAAAAGATCTTTTATAGATCGTTGAGCCATTAATGCATCATTCACCACTAGCTGTAGCAAATGAATTGAACAGTGAACCAGAAAGTATTTCCGGAAGGTCACATCCCAAAGCTATGTTAGAAGCTCCATCTCTGAACAATATATTACACCTTGATCTGTCAATATTCCACGATTGCCACATAGATTGCAATTTGTCCGCTATATTAATTCCTGTATGCGATCCTGAAAAATGAGCTGAATGCAATACTGCATTACAATGAGTGTAGTCATTCATGATCCAATGACCTGACAAGGAAATGAATGATTCATTTGAAGAAGAGCAGGTCCAAATATCGGAAGTGAAGCTAATGTATTTCCCTTCTTTCAATTATTCATAACAATTTCTTTGAGTTCTTCATAGATTTTGGGTATGACTTTTCTGAAAAATATGTTCGATTTGGTAGCAAATACCTTGGCTGTACGTGGGCCATCAGTCCTATAAAGCCATCTTGTTCAACTAAACTAAAAGGATGGTTGTCCAATGCCATCATTAATCCTATCTTTTTATGTAAAGCTTGAGCTTTTGAGTCATTTATATCCCATATTTTCTTAAAGGAAAAACTTTCTTCTAACGTGAGTTGCTTTTCCATGGCAACTAATTTTTTCTCCTTCGGAGCCATTGAGGTGGTCGCTAAAGGTTGATTTTGATTTTCAGATGATTTGTTAAGTTGAGACACTTCTTTATATTCTTTTGAATGCAGCATCTTTGCATGATTGTGCAAAGGTTTTGTGCTATAGCACCTAGCACCCAATTTCTCTGATCCCCTTTTAATCTGTTTGGAACATAGGGAGCAAATAGCTATCGCTGGATTAGTATCATGTATTGTAAATATTTTCCAAATAAAACTAGCCATTTTAGGGGGTAAATAATGTTAAAATATTGCTGTAAGCCTGTAACTAATACTAACTAGCTATATAGCTATATGATTTAGGCAATGAAACAATCCTGAAAAGGATAAAATATAGGTAATTAGTAAAGTTATTGAAAGATGGCTATAATTTACATCAAATAGTGATTAAAACTAGCAAAAGGTCGGCGCTACGCGCCTATTTTGCTAGATCTGCGGTGCTTCGGCTGAATTGTGGGCCTACGGCGTATTTTATTTTGAACATCAGTAGCCCTTTATCTGGATATCATTCCTATTCCTCTCACCTTGGGCCTCAGTAATTGGGGTGCCTGGCAAACCAATTATTCATTCAATAAAACTACAGAAAAGAACGCAGCCATGAAAATCTAAAGCTTCACAAATCTTAATACAATGAGCTCGGATTTGAAGCCTAAGATTTTCATGACTGCGTTCATTTCTATAGTTTTATTGACCAAATAACTGAACCGACAGTAATTGGGGGCCCTGCGGCCCGCCAAATCATAGTTTTCATTGTTTCGAGTGCATCAATAATATTGTTATAGTGTTCCATTAGTTGTGATAAGCATGATCTTCCTGACCGGAATCGATGTTGGTTATCATTTTTTTTTCTGAGTTTCCCCATTAACCCCACCCCTCTCCCCCAATACCCCCTCCCCCACCCCTCTCCCCCATTTACCCCCACCCTTCCCCATTACCCCCAAGGGGGGAAGGGGGCTGGCACCTTGCAAAGGATTTACTTTAATTTTTTTTTGGTTACATATCGCATCTATTTTTCTGAGTTTCCCCATTAACCCCACCCCCTCCCCCATTACCCCACCCCTCCCCATTTTGTGCCAAAATTATGATTAAAAATGAAGAAATGGGAAGAACTGTACCCCTAAAAGGGGGGGGGCAGGATTTGTTAGGGAATTTTTTTTAGCATGGGCACTGCACAATAAAAAGACGCATCCAATGGTGAAAACCGCATTGTTCTACACCAATTGTAGCGACCTGTAGGTGTGCGCAAAAAACTGTTACATATATATATATATCGTAAAGAACGACGCTTGTATAGGAGATATTCCGCGCAAGACGAGAGAGAGAAAACGGAACAAATGAAAAAATGAAGTAACCACCTGGGAATCGAACCCGGGATCTTCCGATTGCCGGTCAGACGCGATACCATTACACCATGGACTTCACTCTTCCAAATGCCGTAATTCTTCTACATACTCGCAGAAACCAATGCCCCAAGGGGGCACCTCCCGCCTGCCGTAACATTATATACATTCAACTGCAAAGAACACGCAGTATAAATAACGTAAAGAACGACGCTTGTATAGGAGATATTCCGCGCAAGACCGGCAATCGGAAGATCCCGGGTTCGATTCCCAGGTGGTTACTTCATTTTTTCATTTGTTCCGTTTTCTCTCTCTCGTCTTGCGCGGAATATCTCCTATACAAGCGTCGTTCTTTACGTTATTTATACTGCGTGTTCTTTGCAGTTGAATGTATATATATATATAAGGCTTCATTTCTGAAATACTATATTAGATTTGATAGTATAGTCAATTAGTCAAGTAATAGCTAAATAATAATATATAGAAAATTATGAATTATTTGAATTATATTATCCGGTATCCGGCCGGATATTTTTTTTTGTATCCGGCTATCCGGTCGGATATTTTTTTTTATCCGGCTATCCGGTATCCGGCCGGATAGTAAAAAATACTATCCGGCACACCCCTACTACATTGTTGGTAAAAGTTCCTAGTTTTTCCTTCACATATCCGCCTTTGTAAAGAATCTTTAAATTTACCCAACTCGGCTTATGGAAATGAAGTTGACGGTGCAAGAAAGTAATTTTTCAAATGGATGCAAACTTCTTCAGGGTTTGGCCTTAAATGCAGCTTTCCAGATTTTACTTGCTCACGAAGCAGTTAAATTTCAAAAACAACTTTTATATATATATTTTTTTAACCGATCATGGCTTCCGATGCGTAGCTAAAAATTTTGATGGCTACATTTTCTATGTTTATTCACCAACTTTTTCTTCAATGCACGAAAGTGTACGAAATTCTTAGAAGCGTGTTGGGACTTAGTTTACTCGTAGACCTTAATGACAGGGGAGGCCACCAGTCTACGCTTCTATAATTTTTTATTTTTCTAATAGCCAGGAAAGCAGATCAACAAATTCACGAAAGAAAGCAACCATCAAAATTTTGAGTTTCATACACCAAGACCAATGGGCCAAAACCTTGAAATTTAGGCTTCGTGTTCCAGCATCTAAATTATTTTGAGGATAAGTTTTTTTTAGGTACACCCTATTTGGAAAAAAAAAAAAAAATGCTAAAAACGCTCCAGGAATCCCAGAGGTGTTGTCACCAAGTTTCAGGAAAATCGGGCCAGCCGTTTGAACCTGAAGAGGAGAGACAGAGGGTGAATTATGATATGATGATGATGATAAATAAAATCAAAAATGAAACTTTTAAAAAATGTTTAATGTATTTTAATTTAAAGATACTTTTTATTTAGCTACACTAACATTAAATACGTTTAAAATTGTTAAATATCTATTGCATCAAAAAATTGGTTACTGTGCCTTCCTTACAACTTTGGCAACCGCCATTTTTTGTCAACATTAATAACCATCATCTATCCTTCAAAAGAACCACTGTTGCGTCTGTAGAGCCTATACAAAGAAGGTAGACGGCATTTTATTGCTCATACTTGACTCGACTAAAACGTGTTCTAATCTAATCTAGAAAGTTTTTGCAACATCATTGATCCATACAACGCTCGTTTTCCTGATCAAACGGGGAGAGGTGCGTTAGTGGCAAAAATATTGCCCGTCATCATAACGTAGTTTGAATGTGACATTAAAAAACCGAATACTTTTATTAATAACCTTTGTAACATTGAATTCAGAGTTAAAATTATGTTAAATCTAGTTAATTCAAAAGACCCTCTGTCGTGAAACTGCATATTTCCTACGAATAAATATCGATAAGAAATTTGTAGTTTCATAACAGGACTTTTTTAATCCAATTATATTAAAATCATCAAGTATATCAGCACACCAAAATTAAAATAATTTGATTTATAAAAAATGTCTTAAAATATATAGTGGGAGTACATACATGTGTGTGTATATATTATATACACAGTGTAATTAAATTCTTTCGAACAGTATTATAATATAGTAATAATAATGTAATTTTGTTTTTCAAATGCTAGCACATCCAAAGCCTATCAATATCTAATTGGTCCATGCTCGAATTTTACGTGTAAATAATTTGAACAGAAATTTTTAAGCCAGCGAGACCTTAACATCTATTTTAAGCTCATGAGCCACTTAGATTTTAATTGCAGTTCACAGATTTGGTCTGACTGGCTTTGGATGTGGAGCTCAAAATTTTGATGGCCGTGATATTTGTTAATTTATGGTTTCACTGGCTTTTCCTCGATTGCGTAAAACGTACAGATTTTTGTGGAAGCGTGGTCTGACTAGGTATAGGTAGGTTTTGATGTAAAGATAATAATAATGTTATCACATGTAGCTGAAGTAATCTTATTAAGTTTCATTAGTTCAGCAAGTATGAAATTTTTTAATTACCGAAAACTACTTTCAGGTGTTCCAGACTACTTTCTTGATCACAATTAACATCATGGATAAGTTACCTGTTTTAAGTTATCTTTCCTTAACTTAAAATGAAATCATTCATAGACATTACAAAACGTATAATGTTCACTTTAAATCACTTTTGTTAATGTTCCCTTGAATATATATATACACACACACCGCTGTGTTCAGTGTAGAATACTATTCAAGTATATATCACTTTCAATAGTAAGAGGGGTTCCACCCGACCGAAATTAACATATCAATTTTATATAAGTATCATTCTAGTAAACGAGTTTATTTAATTTTCGTCCGAAAAATCCTTATTTAACTTGCTTAAATTACTTAAGTTGAATAAGTTAAATAGTGGGAATCCTTTCTTTATTAAATCATTGGCCAGTATTTCAAACTGAACTTTAAGCGCCATAAGTTCTCTTTTTAAGTAATTGTTTTCAGTCTCCAGCAGCGATGCCTTCCTCGCTATCTGAAAATATCAAGAAACGAAAGTTAAGCAGTAATGAAACCGTTTTGATTGGACTATATTGTATTTTACAATTTAGTAAACCGAAACAGGTATCATCAACCCACTCAACGTCATTCTCATTTCATTCGGCGTCCAAGAGTGACAAATCCACGAATGAGAATCTCGGAGGAGATTATGAAATCGATCAATTCCTATTTCGTGACATTCTCATCCACGGATTTCACACTTTGGTCCAGGTTAGGTTAGGCTACTATTAGGCTTGGTTAAGTTGAGTTTGGATAGTATCTCCTAACCTTTCTCATTCGGCGCCTTTACAGCGAATGTGAATCGGGGTGACGTTGTTTCTTAGTTGAAGGAATTCTTTTCTCAAATGTGGATTTCTCACTTTGACCATTTTCACTCGCCCAACGGGACGAGAATGACTGAGTGGGAAGTAATCAATTGCGCAGATTATATGAATTTTGAAAACACTAAATGAAAACCAAATAAAAACTAAAATTAAAAAAAAAGTTCCGAGACAGGTTTAAAATCTCAGAATACTAAGAGTAACCAGCTTCTTTATACTTCGTTGTACAGGGTGCCCACAATTCCTTGTCACCCCAGTAAGATACTAACCGATTTTCGTTTTTCTTTCAGACCCTTTTGAAATGTGTGATAGCAGCAACTATAGGATTGAACAACGCGTATTGGCTAGTACCTGGGTCCATGAACGACCACGTAATGGCAAAATCATTGAAAATATTCGTGCGGACTTCCAGGATCGATTCAATCGTGCAGCTCCTCCAAAACGAGCTGCACGAATATTTTCAATGATTTTGCAATTGCGTGGTCGTTCATGGATTCGGGTACTAGCCAATACGCGTTGTTCAATCGTATAGTTGCCGCTATCACACATTTCAAATGGGTCTGAAAGAAAAACGAAACTCAGTAATATTTTACTGGGGTGACAAGACAGTGTGGACACCCTGTAGGTTACATCATGTACAGTCAGTCGAAAAAAGTACACATCATAAAACGAGTCTAATGAAAAGATTTTCAGCCGGTTGTACAACACTTTTCAACTAAGAAAACAGCACACAAAAATACAACTCAATCCTTATAGCTACATTTTACGATATTAAACTTTTCTACGTACTTTCGGAAAAAAAAGTTAATCTAGAAACAAAATTTGTATAAAAAAAATTGGTAACCGTTTTTCTGCGAATATTTTATTCTTTTTGATGACAATAACATTTTTTAAAAATCCCATCATTGATTTTTTTTTATAAATTTTATCTTAGTGAACTTTTCTCCGAAACTACATTTCCATCTTAATATTCAAAATAAAAATGATGTAATTTCGAAATTACATCTGTGGCCAAATCACACATCAGGGAAAGTTGCATATAGTGCGGAACTGTGAATTTAAATTAACTAAAATGGTAATTAGGCTCTACAGTGTACAGCCCGACAAAAGTCTGAATACACTAGGCCACACTACAGAACCGATGTTTATGTAACAATAGGCCATTATCCCCCTTCTTATATATATATATATATATATATATATATATATAAAGAAGGAAACCACTTTTAAGTCTTCCTGAAAAGTGGTTTCTTTCTTCATACTTCGTCGCGACAGTGCGTTATTTTACATCATCATATACAGTATAACTTATATGAAGTTCCCATCACTGATGTCTGTGTACATAAGGTGCGGTAAACCCGTGCTATTAATCTGAAGTTCATGGGTTGAAACCTCAGCTCGGACTTAGGTTTCGGCGATTAATTAAGTTCCTTTTCTGGGTCTTTCTTGGTGGGGGAGTGGTTCGGATCCCCACGTAAACCCGTAGGTCCCCTCTGTCACGTGACCTTCGCCTTTTCGAGGGTTAAATAACCCCAAACATTATTATTACCTCATTTTCCCTCTGTTTCCTAGCATCACGGGACTTCTTTGCGGCAATGTTGTTCCTTTTCCTCCTTTCGTAGTAACGAATGTCTTTCAAGTCGTTCGGAATAGGTTTCTTTTCCCCCCTGGGCTTCCGGGGTCCCCTCGCTGCTACCAAAGCACGGGCGATTATCTCGGAAGTGCCTGAAGCGACATCAGCGAGAGAATGCCCTACGAAGGAATAATAAAATATATAGGAGTTCGAAATGGATCAATGACTGACGAAACAATGCATATTTACTGGAAACAATAAAGTTCAGTATGACGGAAAATTTAAAACCGTTTAGGTCCGTATTATATGTCAAAATAGATTAAGGGAAGATTCCTCTCAGCACGAGGTTTTGAATTGGGGACCACTTAGACACTAATTGAGAACTTACCGTTCCTCTCTTTGAAATACATACCAAAAAGCTATACCAAAAGGGGGGCATACACGGTCAATGTATTACTTAGAACATTAAAGTTACAAAAAGAAACTTTTCTGTTTACTTGAACCCCTCGCGTATATAATTTCCAGCTAGGTCAATTTAACCCTTTAACAGAGTATTTTGTTGTAGGATTAAGTTATGAAATGAATGTATTTGAAATGTTACCAATTTGCACCAGACGTCCATAAAGGGTTAAATTATTATAAAGTTTCACAAGTTCATAACAAATTTTATAATAGAGCGAATCGTTTTATCATTCACGATATTTTGTCGATATGACATTCTATCGGTAATTTTTTAACCGTTCGATTAAGTTAGGTTAGGTTTAGTTAGGTTACGTCATGAGAGTCGAAATGAAATTTCTCGACAGTGAAATGGCTACAAAAGAATTACTTCTTACCATCATATCCGTTGGGGAGTGGGAGACCCTCGAGCAATGGGGAAGGGGGAATCAGTGGTTGTGGCATCCTAGATCCACGTAACACGGAGCCGAGGGCATCTCCTACTGGAGATGCTCCTAAAGATGGACTGGCAGCCGCAGTAACTGTTGCTGAAGGAAATGGGCTACCAACTGCGGCAGCTGTAGATAATAAATTACGGTTGAAAGACGATCGTTCCTGTAGTTTTTCCTGTAGAGAATTTGGACGCTTAACACCGAATTAGGTTAGTCGGGGCTAGATAAATTGAGTACCCTAAATGATATCGGGGAATTATATAAACATTTTTGAAGTGTATAATTGTTAGGTATTTCCGGTCTTATCTCGAGAGTTGTGCCCCAGCTGTAGAAGAATGGAAAGTAGGCATTTTGATAATACGCCTATACAGTACATGTTGTAAAATGTTTTATAATGTACACTATTACATTAGTGTAAACACGCGTGGAAAAGTAATTCATTTTGGGCTTAGAATCTTAGCTTTTAAATTCTTATACATAATACTCTAATCATACCTACATTTCACCAGTCAAAACTCGCTAAAAGTTAGTTATTGAACTGGGTCCAAGATAGAATAAAATTCTTAGTTGTGAAAAAGTGTTAACTATTATAATAGCAAATCTATAAACATTTTAAAAGGTAAAAACTAAAGTAGTGTGGGGTAAAGTTTCTTGTACTTTACCGAGTGAAAAAGTTAACTGGGCAAACTAAAAATCTATTTGTAAAACAGTATCAACAAATAATCGCATACTTCCGTTTCTGACTTCTGTGTTTAAGACTTACTTTAGTCTGAATTGCTTCTGTGAAGCTGCTGGACGATACATCCGAGTCACGCTCAGAAGGCGACTCTCCTTCATTCTCATTGGGAATACCGGTTTCCATGTTCTCGTCGGTATCTGATCTGTTCATCTCCCATTCAGGATCTTTGGCTTTCGCCGCTTCTGTATCGATGGTTTCAGATTCTCCGGAAGGTTTGCTTTTGGTAAACCCGCGGCATCCGAGACGATTATTTCGTGAACCGTTTGTCTCCAGCTTGTTTGTCTCTAAACCGCTACTTCTCAGCCCGTTATCTTCTCGTCCGTTACTTCCAAACGCTTCGTTTCTCAGACCGTTATTTTCCAGTTCGTTACTTCCCAACCCGCCGCTTCTCAATTCTTTGTTTTCCCGTCGGTTACTCCCAAACCCACCGCTTCTCAATTCGTTGTTTTCCCGTCTGTTACTTCTAAATTTGCTGTTTCTCAGTTCGTCATTTCCCAGTCCGCTATTTCTAAATTCGTTAGCTTCGGATCTTTTATAGTTGCGTGAAATTAATCCACTTCTGTTATAACTTGAAACCAACGATTCGGAGTTAGGAAAACCGATTTCAATTTTCTGCGGTGATCTTCTATTCTGAGGTCTCAAAAAATCATTAGGGAATTGTCTGAAGTGAGGAAACGGATCCGGCTGCGATATTCCAAAGAATGATGGCCTACTTCCGCTAGTTGTCTTTTTTCTTGTACTCGATTGTGAGTAATCTACCGGGTGTCCACTCGCATCCGCATTAGCACTGTTTGTCGGAGTACTTAGGCACCGTCGATCTACTGGATTTGAATTAGTCCGCGTTTGTACGCATCTTTCGCTGTCAAATAAATCATTGTTATTTACTTCTCGTGTTTGAGGCTGGTCTCTCTCGTTCCTATGGAAACTGCTATCCAGACTTTGAGGACGAGATATTGAGATAGAACTCAGAGATTCCGTGGTTGCGGCGAGCAGTGTTCTAGCTTTCAAATTAAATAAATTTTTGACAAGCAAATTTTTAAACTCTACCTCTTCTAATGTTTGCGGATTGGCTAAAGAATCAATCCCAACTTTCGAAAATTCAAAATGACGTCTGGGAGATTCATTTTCGCGCGTTCCGTCTGAAACTCCTGAAAATAAAAGAACATCTGTTTCATACTCGCTGAAAAGTATTTTTAAGTTCGATATTTTTAATGTTTTCATCATGAACTTTAAAAGAGATATTCAGAATAAATATTATGCATAAAAGAAAACTCTCATTGCCTCATATTTGGCATTCCTAAAATGTACATAGTATACTTCAAATTTTATGTCCTTTATAGAAAGTGCACTTGTATTTAGTGGTGTACGGATTAATTGGCATCGGCCGGCACCGGCCAAATTTAGCCGATTCTCGCCGATTCTTTGAATTTTTCATTACAAAACAAAATCTATATTTATAGAAAACTGAACAGACGAAAATCACTATGATAATTTATATTCATTTCAAAGTGCAATTATCATATATAAAAATACTTTACATTCATGAAAAAGGCAAAGCTTAATAAGTTAAGTTGCCTAGAAATTTACATTTTTTTCTTACTAGCTAATCTCTAAACTATTGTAATCGCCTATTCTATATTAAGTTTTACTTTATAATTTATATATTAAACCATCTTATGTTGACTTTATTTTAAGTATTTTAATTTTATAAACCCAAATTTTATATTCATTTTTTTATTTAAATTAGGCACCAGGGACATGAAAATTTGGATCATATGTAGAATTCGGACCCCTTCCAAGGTTGGGGTCCGAATTCTACATTAGCGGAAGGTTGGGGTCTGTATTCTCCATTTGGCTTGTTTAAGCTACTCTTTTAACTATTTGAGTTTCTAGTACACACACAAACTATTGAAAGCTATTGGAATCGCCAAAAAAGTTTTATTAAATCAATGCATGGATGTAGGAGATCACACTTAAATTCATACTTAGACGAATTTATGTGGCATGAAAGACATAAACAATACGTTTTTCCAATTTTGTGATACCATTTTTTCACAATATCCTTTTAATTAAACTTTCACTTAATAAGATTGGATCAAATGTAGAATTCGGACCCCAGCCTTCTTTAGTTAGATTTATAAGGCTAACTAACGAAAATATCATGACCTAACCTAACCAATCGTCAAGGGCGTACAGTTAACCTAACGATTGGTTAGGTTAGGTTAGGTTGTGATATTTTCGTTAGTTAGCCTTATAAAGCTAACTAAAGAAGGCTGGGGTCCGAATTCTACATTTGATATAAGATTTTACAATTGTGTGATTTTAATGGTTTTTATTTGTGATGATAATAATAATAAAATTTTCTATGAACCTTTAAATTGTTTATTGATGTCCTTATACGATTCGTTTGGGGTCTGGCTTCTATAATCTATACATTAGGGGAAAGTTGGGGTCTGGATTCTACATTAGGGGAAAGTTGGGGTCTGTATTCTCCATTAGGGTTACCTGGGGTCCGAATTCTACATATGATCCGAAAATTTTTGTTGTTTATATTGTTGAAGAAAATGCCTTCAACATAACTTCAACATAAGGAAAAACCAATTACTTTAAAATGTAAAGTAGCCCTAATTGGTTTTCCTTATGTTTTACCGTAGCTAAAATAATGTTATATTTTATTACTCAGTAAAATTATAAAATTTTATTTTAGTTTCATAAACTGAATACCAATATTTAAACTTTAAATATTGGTATTCAGTTTATGAAGTTTATGAAACTTGTTAACATTATTTTAGCTACGGTATACGAGTAACAAATTCTGGTGCTGTATATTGTGGAGTGAGCTGAAGGAAAAGCATTTAAACAAATTTGAAATATAAAAATATGAACAAGTTTCACTTTAGATTAGTAAAATTTATGGAGGGAATTTATTTTTTAAAATATAGGCAAAGAATCGGCATCGGCTAAATTTTGGAATCGGTACATCACTAATTGTATTCTCTAACATTTTTGAACAATGAATTTGGATTTTGTACTTGGCTAATGAATAACGAGTATACTTCATTATCGCATATTTACGGGACTATACTAACTAATGAAAGTAGTCTTAGAAACTTAAGGTTTCACCCGTAATTTTTATATTTACTAAATCCTAAAAAACATTGGGGAAGGGGCTCGTCTCTACTTATACGCAGTGTTGGGAGTAACGGCGTTACGTAACGCCGTTACTTATTTATATTATAACGAAATTGGTAACCCCGTTACTTTTCATTCCATTTTCACTCATTATTCGTTACTGTCTTATATGCTTAACTTTGAAACTTATATGAATGAAAATGGCTTCACACTAAATGTGTGCAAACACGTTTGAACACAACACTTGTGACACTGGGTGATTCAACATGTGGACAGACTGTCCTTAAAAAGGACAGACCTCGCAACCCTGTATAACAATGTCTTCCTGAAAGAGTCAGCAATAGTTTTAAGATTTGTTTTTTTTCTTATATGAGTAATCTATTAATCTTTACATATTTTGTAATTTTTTATTCACGACTTATTTTAGTGTATACTCTTCAATAATTTTCGTTTTTGTAATACTAAGTGCAAAGAGCAATTTTATTTTACATTTTAGTTTTTTGCTTAAGATCTATTGATCGCTATTAATATTATTTCAAATGGTTAAAATTGTTAAATTGTATTGCTTATTATTTAAGTATACTGTAAGTCTAAAATCAGGTATTGTTTCATTGTATTATATATCTGACCTTAATTAAATATTTGCTCGATATTCAGAAATTTTTATAATTGCGATGTAGATATATCATATTCGGATCACCTGAAGATCCGTCATCCCAGCCTTCTTTAGTTAGCTTTATAAGGATAACTAACGAAAATATCACGACTTAACCAGTCGTTAGGTCAACTGTACGCCCTTGACGATTGGTTAGGTTAAGTCGTGATATTTTCGTTAGTTAGCCTTGAAAAGCTGACTAAAAATTTTCTTGTATGTTAAGATTGAGAGGCCACATCACGACACCGCTTCCCTTTAGTTCAGCGAGGTTAAACGACATTAGATCCGTTCAGTAGCTGAATGGGTGTCCTTCCTCCGCGTTCAGATGATGTACTAACCATCTATCGACGACGACGAGTGTTCGGGGGGGGGATTACATTAAGTTCGGTTAGGTTAAATTAGGCTCAGTTAAGTTAGATTATGAAGTCGGGTAGAGTTATTCGAGTATCGATTTTCTGGTCGTGCAAAGCAAACTTTTTCATTATTTAACTCCCGTTTCACTGTTTTATAATTATTTCGTAGTTAAGTGGAAACGCGATTCGCCAGACTAACGTTTCTTTCCATTAATAAAGAATTTAAGTTAAGAGTAATGTAAATGCTTTTGTTTTCATGAGTAGGTATTATAGGCATAAAATATTACTAATTTTTAATAGTGCATTATGAAGTCTTGGGCCATGCTAATAGACTGTAAACACGCACGCACCCACGTGCGCATCTTATCGTAAGCGAGATACCATCTTTTTTTAAATCCATGTCTAAAAAGCTAAGTAACCAAACCTAACCTTAGTGTCATCGAACCGAGAAAGGCGTGATAAATGTTTTGGGTGCGAGTGAGGTCTCGAAGGTTGGTTTCTAATTAGTTACGTAGTGAAGTACTCGCTAATCTAAACTAACCAAAGTTTAACTAACCTAACTATATACATATATTTTTTTTACTGTTCCGAGGTACCAAAAGCGTTACCTCAAAAAGAACATTACCCCACTACATCTGTAAATTAACACACACTCGACCTCACATATACCTCCCCCGCCACACTCACACTGTATAAAAAGAACGCATGAAATTAATTCAGAATAATGTGTTTACTGGCATTGTAAACTTTGTAATATCCACATATAAACAGAAATTGTACAAATGTTTCAGCTCAGAAGTACAAATTACGAGTACTAGCTAAAGTGGGCCTTACGAACCCATTTAGCTAGACCCGCGGTGCTGGGGGCTTCGCCCCCCCCCATTACTGGGGATGGTGGTGGTAAATTGTTAAGCTTTACAAAAATGTCTCGAACTTAAGTAAATATTAATCTTTCACCGCCTTAATTTCTTTTCAAAATTTTTGGTGTTCAATTTCAGCTTTTGAAATAATTTTATTGACAGACTTTGCCTCAATTATATTATAAATTACAAACAATTAAACTCACCAATTTAACGCAAAACGAGTCCTTTCATTGGTGCGTTTAAACATTAATTTAATGTACGTACAACAAAACTTGATATATATATAATGATGGGGTTATTCAACCACCTTCGCAACATATAAAGTCATTGACGGAGAGGACCTATAGCTTTATGCGACATTCGAAATACGGGTCGCTGCATAATCTGGACGCGGAGGACGGTCTCCCATCCAACAACTCCCCTGACCTAATGTAGCTTAACTTCACTGATCGACGGAAAGCGCTGTTACGACACTGGCCACGACATATATATATATATATATATACACACACACGCTCACTCGTATATATACAAGACGTGAATACCTGAATTGTGCACTACGCAAATGAAGAAAAATAAACAGAGAATAGATGACACCTGTGCAATCTATGCGTGGCGTAATACGTAACTGTTTCATACGAGGAATGTTGATGTGTTCAGAAGTGACCATTGATCACACACACACACGTTGCTTAGCACTGAGCTAATAGGTAAGCTCAACTAATCAATAAAAAAGTATAACACATTGCATTCTTTCTTGAATGAATAACATGACTTGTAGTTGGCATGTCCCTGCAACTGTAAGCAGCTCATTTTTGATACATATGTCAGCATTTGAAGCAAAAAATTGTCACAATCTATTTGTTCACCGTATTAATGTATGTATATTAATAATAATAATTAGTCTTAATTTAAAAATGATAGATTATGACAAATTACGAAGAGGCTAATCCATACATGTAACAAAATTAAGTAAAGCTATTTTAAATTACCTACTGTACAATATTATTTTGTTGCAATATTTGATTAAAACGTTAAAATTGTTTATAATATTAAATATAAACTGTATTCATTGATTAAAATTTAGAATAAATAAATTAAATAAATACAGTATTCTCTTTAAGTACCGATCACGTGTTTATTTTTTATTTTTTTCAAATAACTGAAAGCTGATTGGTTGATGGGGTTAATCATGGAATAGGGGCGTATAAGCCAAGTCACTTCATGCTAAAGAGGCTTAACAGACAAAATAAAATATTAATGAATGGATAAGAGACATGGTTCCAAATGACTGCCGAGACTAATTTAGTTTTAACGATTTTGAATACTTAAATACTAGTTTCATTAAAGTTTATTTTAAACATTTGTTTGGATGGCTCGCGTATATGAAAAGGTACTAATGGGGATAAGTCTTTACACTGTGGTAACATCGTAATTAGGAGGTAAAAGTATTAACAGAACAGCTATATACATAGTATATACATGTACTACATAAATATTGTTTAGAAACGCTATAAGCCAATTCGTTTATATACACTTCTCCACATGGTATATATATATATTGTATATATGATGAATTTCACACTTAAACGTGAAATGAATGAATGGTGCAAACCCACACAGGTTTCGTGTATTCAACAATACACGAAAGGCCTTGGAATAATTCTCTTTCCTTGTGGATTTTCATCATTTTATATATATATATATCGTAAAGAACGACGCTTGTATAGGAGATATTCCGCGCAAGACGAGAGAGAGAGAACGGAACAAATGAAAAAATGAGGTAACCACCTGGGAATCGAACCCGGGATCTTCCGATTGCCGGTCAGACGCGATAACCATTACACCATGGACCTCACTCTTCCAAATGCCGTAATTCTTCTACATACTCGCAGAAACCAATGCCCCAAGGGGGCACCTCCCGCATGCCGTAACATTATATACATTCAACTGCAAAGAACACGCAGTATAAATAACGTAAAGAACGACGCTTGTATAGGAGATATTCCGCGCAAGACGAGAGAGAGAGAACGGAACAAATGAAAAAATGAGGTAACCACCTGGGAATCGAACCCGGGATCTTCCGATTGCCGGTCAGACGCGATAACCATTACACCATGGACCTCACTCTTCCAAATGCCGTAATTCTTCTACATACTCGCAGAAACCAATGCCCCAAGGGGGCACCTCCCGCATGCCGTAACATTATATACATTCAACTGCAAAGAACACGCAGTATAAATAACGTAAAGAACGACGCTTGTATAGGAGATATTCCGCGCAAGACGAGAGAGAGAGAACGGAACAAATGAAAAAATGAGGTAACCACCTGGGAATCGAACCCGGGATCTTCCGATTGCCGGTCAGACGCGCTAACCATTACACCATGGACCTCACTCTTCCAAATGCCGTAATTCTTCTACATACTCGCAGAAACCAATGCCCCAAGGGGGCACCTCCCGCATGCCGTAACATTATATACATTCAACTGCAAAGAACACGCAGTATAAATAACGTTATTTATACTGCGTGTTCTTTGCAGTTGAATGTATATAATGTTACGGCATGCGGGAGGTGCCCCCTTGGGGCATTGGTTTCTGCGAGTATGTAGAAGAATTACGGCATTTGGAAGAGTGAGGTCCATGGTGTAATGGTTATCGCGTCTGACCGGCAATCGGAAGATCCCGGGTTCGATTCCCAGGTGGTTACCTCATTTTTTCATTTGTTCCGTTCTCTCTCTCTCGTCTTGCGCGGAATATCTCCTATACAAGCGTCGTTCTTTACGTTATTTATACTGCGTGTTCTTTGCAGTTGAATGTATATAATGTTACGGCATGCGGGAGGTGCCCCCTTGGGGCATTGGTTTCTGCGAGTATGTAGAAGAATTACGGCATTTGGAAGAGTGAGGTCCATGGTGTAATGGTTATCGCGTCTGACCGGCAATCGGAAGATCCCGGGTTCGATTCCCAGGTGGTTACCTCATTTTTTCATTTGTTCCGTTCTCTCTCTCTCGTCTTGCGCGGAATATCTCCTATACAAGCGTCGTTCTTTACGTTATTTATACTGCGTGTTCTTTGCAGTTGAATGTATATAATGTTACGGCATGCGGGAGGTGCCCCCTTGGGGCATTGGTTTCTGCGAGTATGTAGAAGAATTACGGCATTTGGAAGAGTGAGGTCCATGGTGTAATGGTTATCGCGTCTGACCGGCAATCGGAAGATCCCGGGTTCGATTCCCAGGTGGTTACCTCATTTTTTCATTTGTTCCGTTCTCTCTCTCTCGTCTTGCGCGGAATATCTCCTATACAAGCGTCGTTCTTTACGTTATTTATACTGCGTGTTCTTTGCAGTTGAATGTATATATATATATATATATATATATATATTCAACAATTAACATCAGATTGATACGATAGTTAATGCCATAAAGTGCACAATGCAGAAAATCAGTCAATCAATAAACTTAAGTTAATGAATCATGCAAAATTGAGTACTCAGTATGCAAATAGTCGGTAATTGAAGCAGTCGATCAGTCAATAAGACATACAATTAAATAAAATCAGTCGACTAATTAATCAAATCAGTCAGGAAAATAACTAAAGTCACTAAACCAATATTATAATTATTCTCGAAATATTTTAGATTTAAGTTTGGGAAAACTCTTAATTATTTTTATTAATAACTAATAATAAATATCACAATACTACAATTATGAGATCTCGAATTTTAAAGCTCAAGGGCCAAATTAAGGAAGGAAAAATAGATATTAATACTTAGTTCAATTAACGACTACGTTCTCTTAAAAATTATTTTAATAATTCTCTTTGTCTAATATTTATTTTTACCACAAAGATTTAAGTTACAGACAGTAATACACTATTTTAATGTAGAAAATACTAATGTCAGTTTAGCGTCGTAATTTTTTTTTTTCAAAATAAACGAACCAACCAAAAGTAAACGGCACTCCATCACTTTCAAATTACTTGTTTACGTTAATTAGGTTAATTGAATGCCGGGTTAGGTCAACTGTACGCCCTTGACGATTGGTTAGGTTAAGACGTCATATTTTCGTTAGTTTTAACGAAAATATGACGTCTTACTCTAACCAATCGTCAAGGGCGTACAGTTGACCTAACCGGGCATTCAATTAACCTAATTAACGTAAACAAGTAATTTGAAAGTGTTGGAGTGCCGTTTACTTTTGGTTGGTTGGTTTATTTAAAAAAAAAAAAAATTACGTACGACGCTAAACTGTGATTCTACCAAAATAAATTGCAAAAAAAAATTGCTAACTTTATTTGATATTTACGCATGTGATTGTAAATAGTTTTGTAAATATTTAGGATCAATCCCAGAATAGGCACCTGAAATCATTTTTAGGGGCTTAATCTGGGATTGAGGCAAAACACAGGTGCTTAATCTGGGATTGAGGAGAAAAAAATATAAACAGTTTTTAGAGATATAATTTCATTGTTTTTATCAATATTTGAAAAAATCAACTCTAACCTAACCTAATCTTTTGCTATATCTTCTGCTTTTTTGGTTAGTTTTGCTATTCTTACCAGTTTGATTATTAATAAAATATTAAATGTGAAAATCACATTTAATATTTTATTAATAATATTATTTGATTTCTATTTCAAAAATTGTAATAAACTTTGTATAAACAATAAATTTTGTAATCATCAGGTTTTTTTTATTTAATTCCTTGCAAGGTGCCTATTCTGGGATTGAGGTTGAACGCAGGTGCTTCATCTGGGATTGAGGTACATCAGGTGCCTATTCTGGGATTGACCCAATATTTATGATGTTGGTTAAAAAACGACCACCAATACCCCAATAAATAAAATTTAATATATTGTAATATATTAAAATAATACCATTATTGATTATTAAATGGGGGCGTATTTTGATCATTCCAAAACGTATTACTCTCAGATTATAATTGAATGAATTCCCCAGTTACAAGAAACAAACCTTTCCAGTCTCCTACATAATGTTGGTAAATTTGTTGTCAACATTAGTATACATCCTACATTGGCACCATATGAACTGTAGACATCCATGTTTATGAGAAAACTGCAATAAACGCGGGACTTAGATGTTTTCAAACTACCAGCCTGGAACGCTGTTGGATTGTGGTTACTTGTAGTTGTGATTACGTTTAGTTGCAAACACATGGCATCATCTTACCTTCATTCTGATTGTAGAAAGACATTGTTCAAATTTTATGTACCAAAATTCTCCATTAATAAATATTTTTTTCATATATTACGTAATATTCGTATTATTATCATTAATTAAAGTTTAACATTTTCATTATCATTAAAGTTAACTCTCCACTGATTAAACGAAATAACTTCAAAAGACGAATTTGTAACTTTTCTTCCGGAAAGTCCACCCTGCCACTCACTTTGAACTCTAATTTATTTCTGTTGTTAAAGATGTCCAGAACTGAACGAAGAACATTTATCTTATTCCTTCCTTGCCTTTAATATAACTGACCCAGATATAATACTGAACGAATTGTAACTCCATCTTTACAATTCGGACGATACCTCAAGCAAAGCTTTTGCCAGATTAGGGTAGGTTTACGAAAAGGATAAGGGTCATTTTAGCGAACCTTAGTCAAATGTGTCCTTAGGGAGGGACAAGCTTAGTTATTCAACTAACCTCCTTCTCATTGACCCATCCACGGTTGAAGACGTTAAAAATTAAGTACAACCCACCAGTCCAAATCCCAAAGGACAAGCTGACCTTCCTTCCTTCGCTTTTCTTCCCGACAGAAGGTAAATATGATAATGGTTTATAACTCTTTCTTTATTGTAATGCCTTCATCTTTCGTTCTTTTGTATAGTTTGTCGTTCTATACTTATTTTCTTACTCATTTATTTTATTTTAAATTAATTTGGTTTTCATTTAATAAATAACTCTGATACAAAAGTGACTATTAATAGGAGGGCCTAGGTCTAAGCTTTATTTGTGTTCTGTCTGAATTACTTTTAGGATTAAAAACGTTACCAAACTTTTCCTTGTATAGAAATGTTTACATATTTATATAGGTATATGCATTTTTCTTACCTGCTCCGCCTTCAATTATAATCTTAACCCTAAATATAGTGTGTATATATTAACCTTCCTGATAATGAAAGTAGCCTAAATCAACTCCAAATTATTCTGAAGTCTTATCTTCTCTAGTTTGGGCGAAAAATTGTTAAGTATGAAATATGATAGATTTCCCAGAAATTTGCCTCTACTCTACTGTAGGTACAGTTCGGAGAGAGTCCATAACAGCTTAGTAATAGGTTAGGCTAGTAATCATGGACTCTGAACTGCTTCTGGATTCTGGAATTTTATCGCATTTTCTTTCAAGCAACAGAAATTTTAACTTTTGGGGATTTTAACTTTTTAATATTTCCATCAAAAGCAACGAGTGGTTGAAATTTACAAAATTTAGTAAATTCTATAAACACTCAAAAACTTGGAATAATAGTGTGTACAGTATATATATATATATATTATATATATATATATATGCTGCCAACCCACAAGGAAAAAGAAAAACGATTCCAAGGCCTTTCGTGTATTCAAAGCTACACCTCCCTGACGAGGTGTAGCTTTGAATACACGAAAGGCCTTGAAATCGTTTTTCTTTTTCCTTATGGGTTTGCAGCATTCATTCATTTCACGTGTTTTATTGTGAAATTCATCCCATATATATATATATATATACACACACGCACGAGTATAATGCAAGCCCACAAGGAAAAAGAAAAAATTATTCCAAGTCCTTTCGTATATTCAACAGTACACTTCGTCAGGGAATAATGAGGTGTATTGTTGAATACACGAAAGGCCTTGAAATAATTTTTGGTTTTTCCTTGTGGATTTGCATCATTCATTCATTTCGTGTTTGAGTATGAAATTCGTCATAACCTTGGTTTTGCTTCCGCCCGAATTGTTCATTCTGACGAAGGTCAAGCTTTTCACTCCACCTTAGCCCTACAGTTCAACGTGGAATCCGAACCACGCCCCACCAGCAGCCCAGCGTCTTACCCACTAGGCTACCCAGGGTACCCATTTGTCTACCAACCAATTTCTTTTTTATTGTGTGGAAGGACGAACAGCTGGGTTTTACTGCGCGCCGCTTGCCGTCACCGGGTCTCGATCCCGGGGTCGATGGATTCGTAGTCAGCAACGCTAACCACTAAACCACCGAGGCGCATATGATAATGTCAAATGTTTCGTGTGTCGATTCCTCATTTCACGAAGGTGTCGCCCCCTCCTCATTTCACGAAGGTGTCGCCCCCTCCTCAGATATATATGATACACACAGACCGTGCATGGAACAAGAAATTCTTGTGGGAAAATTAAATCCACAATAGCCCAAATAAGTAATGGTAAACAACAAACACTATAGTTTTTCTTTTTCATGATGTTAGCCAACGGGGTCACTCGCAAAGAGGCCCCAAAAATATAGCTTCCCTCACCAGCTATAGGATCCAGCTTTGGGACAGGATCTAGGGGGTTACAGCTCCACATAGCCTAGGATCCTAGGGTCTTTGTTGGTCTGAAACATTATAACATTATAACATTATAATAACATTATTATATCCAGAACCTCAATATAAGCGAAAGACTCGTTGTATTCGCGTCGGATTGAATACATAAAAAAAAATGGGTAACTATTGTATTTTTAGCCAAAACCTTAGGGGACCATTCTGAGTTCAATCCCATATATATATATATATATATATATACACACAGACCGTGCATGGAGCAAGGAACTCTTCTAGCATAATTAAATCCACTATAGTCCGAATAAGTAATGGTAAATGACAAATACTATAGTTTTTCTTTTTCATGATGCTAACCCGACGTGGGCAACGGGTCACTCGCAAAGAGGTCCCAAAACATAGCTTCCCTCACCAGCTATCTGCAAAGCAGATAAGATCCAGCTTTGGGACAGGATCTAGGGTTTAAAGCAGCCTAGCCCAGCTACATTTAGAACCTCAATACAAGCAAAAGACTCGCTGCCTTCACGTCATATTGAATACATCAAAGAAAAAGGGGTAACTATTATATTTTTAGCGAAAAACCAAAACTTAAACCTCAACTGGCAGAATTGAGCGTCCACTTTTCAAAGCACATAACATGTCCGTTTCAAGATGGGAATGAACTCAGAATGGTTCCCTGAGGTTTTTTATGATACACACAAAAACCTCAGGGAACCATTCTGAGTTCATTCTCATATATATATATATGTAAATATAATTATAAGTATATATTATATATATATATATAATATATATATATATATATATATATATATATATACTGTATAAGTAAGTTTCGCAGACACTAACCTAGAGTAACTGAACCGGGATGTAAGAGATATATACTGTATATATGTCCTGATTAGCCGGAAGTATGAAATGGGCAGATCGCCGAAATCTGGTGTCCCCGAAACTTAATATACTATATATATATATATGTTTGTTAATATAGCCATACTTGTGTCCAGTAATTTAATAAGATATTATAGTTATTACATGCACACTAAAGCTTCAATTACGGTTGTTAAGATAAACAAAGCCTGAATTGAACGTTGCTATGAACTTTGAACTTGATGACATCATAGAGTTTAATGAAAAAAAAACTATTATACATATATATATGTAGGGCTGTAAGCAAGCTCAAAACTGGGTTTGTAATCATTGAATTTTATTTTAAGATAAAGAATTATGGTATCACTAATTTTCTGCGGAATTTGTGAGTATAACCATAACCAACGCTGTGGGCTGTGTGGGTAGTGAAAATAAAATCCTCAGAGGAATTTCCGATCACTGAGAAGGTGCAAATCGCTTCAAATTGACCGAAGATGAGACAGAACACAATCAATTAAATTGGACACACACACACACACACACACACACACACACACACACACACTCTCTCTCTCTCTCAAAACAGTCGTAACTTTAAAATTATCATTTGTCATAAATTACTTTTAAATCTGTGCCCTTTTTTTTTTTTTTTTGTATGTATCTTGGGGTTGGGTTGTAGGGGTATTTCATAAAAGGAAATAATGAGGCCAAGTTGAACTGACCATTTCAGGTCACTTAATAAGCGAAGGAAGTTAATCACCAGGCATAGAATTAACTTCATACATTGCCGCAAAGTATTAATATATATATATATATATATATATATATATATATATATATATATATATATATATATACAGGGTGTCCCATAAGTCCGGCATCATAGGAAAAATAATAAAAAAAGGCAAAACAAAGCTTTTATTTACAGAACGTGCTCAATATGTCCACCATTATTTTCAATACACAAATTCAGACGTGATACCCAGTCAGCAAGCACATGGTGAATGATGTCAGGAGTAATGGTGTTACATGCCCCAATAATGCGCTGCCGCAAATGTTCAACACTCCTAATTTTCTCTGCGTATACCAGCGCTTTCAAGTGGCCCCAGAGATAAAAATCTAGTGGCGTGAGATCCGGGCTTTTAGTTGGCCATTCCACAGGCCCTCGACGTCCTATCCAATGATCAGGGAATTGTTGGTACAGGTATTCCCTTACTTGGGTGCTGTAATGTGCAGGAGCGCCCTCTCGCTGGAACCATGTTGGGAAATTTCCTTCTTCGTTCAAGACACTGGGAAGTGCTTCTTCCTTGAGCATACGTAGGTAGGTGCCTCCAGTGACATGTTCATCGAAAAAGAGGGGGCCTATGATGCGATCCTTCCAAATGCCACACCATACCATCACCCGAGATGCACCTTGTTCCTTTGAAGAGGTATACCAGTGAGGGTTGTTTTGAGACCAGTAGCGGGTGTTCTGTTGATTTACCTCACCATTTCCATAGAAAACAGCCTTGTCACTGAACAGAATGGTGGACGGGAAATTGGCATCCCGAGCATATTGTTCCGTAGCCCATTCACAAAATTTCATCCGCCGGTCGGGATCATCTTCGCTTAATTTCTGTAGGATCTGAAGTTTATATGGATGCCATTTGTGAGCCTCAAGAATGCGATGGATGCTACTTTTCGACACTCCTGTCTCGGCGGACAATCGCCGAAGAGACTTATTGGGACTTCTGCTAAAATGAGCCAGGATAGCAGTCGCTGTATCATCGTCAGTGGACCTCCTTGAAGGTCCACTGCGTGGTTTATCTTCTACGGATCGTGTTTCCTTAAACTTTGCAACAAGTCTGCTAACATAACTCTGTGTTATTGGCTCGCGGTCTGGATGCAGTCTGTTAAATTCAGCAGCGGCCTCTCTCTGACTCCGATTTCCTATGAGTAGAATTATCTGGATTCGTTCTTCCTTGCTCACAGACATTATGGCCTGTAGAAAGAGAAATATGAATTATGGTTTGTAGAAATAGAAAAATATGAATTTCTCCTATGATGCCGGACTTATGGGACACTATATATATAATATATATATATATATATATATATATATATATATATATACACAGTGGTGAGCTGGACCCGGTTCGCGCGAACCGGTTGTTAAAATCTTTTTGAAAATAAGAACCGGTTGTTAACTTTTTTGCTGGACGTTGAAGAGAGCTCTCGGAAGCAGAAAGAGGTTTTTTGGTGATGAATATTATTTGTAGTGATAGAAGAACAAGTTTAACAACTAAACACTTATGCTTTATGATCATCAATTTGTTGGGGAAACCATTAAGCTTCTGGAACCCGTTAACATATGTCAAATCATGGATGAGAAGTCATCGATCCGCTTTAGATACCAGAGTTCGTGTATCCAAAACGACAGTTTACGGAGAAAACCAAGAAGCCATTTGGAAATTACCGTAATAAGTAATAATAAGGTATGTAAAAATGTTTAAATTTAAAAAAAAAAAAATTTAAAAGCATAGATGTACTGATATTTATGTTTTGCCTAATAATTCATTATTGCTAAAGTTGACTGAGCAATTTAATTTTAACTATGTAGATAATATGATTCATCGGTTTTTATTAAATAATTCTTCTTTTCTGATTTCATTAGAAACGTCTATTTCTCTAATTAACTATACTAATTAATTGTCATGCAGTTATTAATACCTAGCTGAATCATAAAATGCAGACACTTGAAAAGGCAAATAGCGAGATAATTAATTTAATTCAAATTGCGAAAGGGTGGGGTGGGAAGGGTTGTCAATTTTTTTATTGCCGAATTCAGAATTTTTTATACAACCCGGTGGTTAAAATTTTGGCAGCTTAGCGAACCGGTTGTTAAAATTTTGGCAGCTCACCACTGTATATATATACACCTTACCTTATGAACCTTATGTTGTTTCGTGCGTTGGTCTCTCTTCACACGGAGGTCAAGCTGGTGGCCCCGCCTCTAGGTCTGGCCTGTGGAGGAGCGAGTTGCTTTCTTGCGCTCTCCACCGTACATAGCCAGGCACGCCCGGCTCATCTGGTACTGTCCTGAGCCAGGCATCCAGTCTTTTCTTGAAGACTTCAACTTTGACCCCCGTTACGTTTCTGAGGTCCTTAGGAAGCTGGTTGAAAAGTTTTGGCCCCCTGACAACCAAGCTATTTTCCTTCAGGGTTGAGGAGGTCCCTTGTCGTGCCTTTAATTTGGGAACACTACACATTCTGCCTTTCCTATTTTCCAGTGTTGTTTGAATGGTAATTGGGTTTAGTTTTAGGTTTGGTACCAGTTTTTCGATCATTTTCCATATGTAGATTATGATGTACCTCTCTTCTTCTTTCCAGTGAGTACAGATTTAGTTTACGTAGTCTTTCCAGTAGTTGAGTTCTTTGCAGCCATCAATCTTGGCTGTGAAATGCCTTTGCGTTTCTTCTAGTTTATTAGTTTCTTCCTTTTTATATGGGGACGTCAAAACTGAGCAGTATTCAAGTTTTGGTATAATCAGTGTTTTTAGCAGGAAAATCATTACTGTCCTGTCCCTTCTCTTGAACGTTCTTAGAACCTGTCCGGCGACTCTTTTTGCTTTATTTATCGCTATCTGATTTTGTGTTTCGAATTTCGCATCATCTGTCATTATTATCCCGAGATCAATCGCTTTCATGCTTCTCTGAATTTCCTGTCTATCTGGAGCATAATATGCAGTCTAAGTTCTTTTCTACCATATCTCAAGAGCTGAAATTTCTCGGCGTTGAATGACATGTTGTTGTCTTCTGACCATTTGTATATTTTGTTCGTGTCCCTCTGCAAGGCCTCCACGTCATGTACATCGCTGATTTTTCTGCTGATCTTTGTATCGTCTGCAAAAGATGTTACTATACTATTGCTGTTTACTCCGCTGTCTATGTCTGTTAGCATGATAATGAACAGGAGTGGGGCCAGTACTGTCCCTTGTGGTACTGAGCTGCGTACTTCCGATTCTGATGATGATATACCTTGAATTTTGACGACCTGCAGACGATCACTAAGGAAGTTGTAGATCCATTTTCCCACTTTGCCTGTTATTCCCATGTCTTTAATTTTATGTGCTATTATACCATGGTCACATTTATCGAAAGCTTTAGCAAAATCTGTGTATATAACATCGTAGTTGTCATTGCCTTCCAATGCATCTAGGATATTGTTGTAGTGCTCTATTAGTTGTGTTAGGCATGATCTACCTGATCGGAATCCATGCTGATTTTCGTTGAATCTTTCCCGTGTCTCCAGGAAATCATAAATTTTCTCTCTAACTATTCTTTCAAATACTTTGGTGAGGTGGGACGTCAATGACACTGGTCTATAGTTCTTTGCTCGAGAGAGAGAGAGAGATATATATATATATATATATATTAGGCTGACCATATTTCCTTGAGACAAAAACGGGACATTGGGATGGCAAAAAAGGGACGGGGGTTATGTAATATTCTGTATTCATGAAAAAATAAGTACATAAACATATTGAGCTTACAATTATTCTTCAGTGACAGAACCCATACAAAACGGTACTGTCCCGTTCAAAACGGTACGTATGGTCAGCCTAATATATATATATATATATATATATATATATATATATATATATATATATATATATATATACAGGTACCTTTATTGATCAATAAATTTTTAGAATTAATGAGATTTTTATAGCAAAATGTGTACTTATTTGTCTGTTGCTTATAGTTTATTTTTAAATAGTAAAAGTTTTACTGGTTTTTACAAAGTACCGCTCTGCCCATACACCCAGTCAGGGTACAAGCACCGTTGGGTGACGCAAAAGTCAGGAGTGAAAGGGTTATCATTGCATAAATTATTAATTATAAATAATACATTTTTTGACTAGAAAATTATTTTTTTATTTAAAAATAGTGGCGGCCATAGAACGAAAAAGATGTATTCTCTCTGGCTTCTTTGACTCCTGACTTTTACACCACCTTATATATACACGGTGTCCAAAAAAAAACTAAACACGCAAATTAATAACATGTATGCGTTCTCATAAGTTTGAATATAATAATTAAGATTTCTTATTCCAATAAATTTAATGCAAATTTATATTATTATTTGAAAAATTGTTCAATATGGGAACCATTTTGTTCTATACACTTAACCAAACGCGATCGCCACTCGTCCACGCACTTGTCTACATAATTTTGTGAAACTCTTTCCCAACCATCTATGAGTCTCCGTCTTAAATCATTTAAATCTTCAATATTCTGCCCAGGTATGTAAACCTTAGAAGATAGAGCTTCCCATATGCCATAATCCATTGGTGTAAGGTCAGAGCTATTTGCTGGCCAATTTTCGGGCTCGATAAAACTAACCTCCTGAACTCTGAGGTACTCTATTGTCTGACGAGCTCTGTGTGCTGGTGCGCCATCTTGCTGAAAGGTGAAATCATTACCACATCTGGCTTGCATATCTTCTAGATAAATCGGCAAAACATGATTAATGTAGTAGTTTGCATTAATCCTGGCTCGAGGTGCAATAAAAACTAAACGAGATTTGCCCATCTTCGATACGCACGCACCCACCATCACAGTGAGGCATCACACCTTGAGAAACTCTTGCCGTTTCTTTCAACAAACGTTCAGGACTAACATCTTTTTTTCTATCCGCCCTTGAGTAAACCCTATCATTTTGATTGTTTATTGGAGGAGTTATATGGTAGATCTTCTCATCTGAAAACCAGATTTTTTATACCGATCTGTCATCTGGAAATCGCTCTAAAAGTTCTCGTGCACACATATTACGTCTCCGTTTATTAGCTTGTGTCAATTTATGTACACGCTGCCTTTTATAACAATGAAGATTTAAATCATTTTTAGCAATGTTGAAAACACTTCCACGAGAAATTCCAAGTTCATGGGAAATCTTACGACTGCTGAGATGTGTACCAGGATTATTTTCTTGACTAAGAATGAGTGCTTCGAGCTGTCGAATATTTTCATCAGTCCTTGCGGGACGAGGACGCCCGCTTCCTTCACGTCTATCTGCCGAACCAGTTTCATTTATTTTTCTTATCAGATAGTTCACGCCAGATTGTGTCCAATCTTTATTAGGAAACTCTTGCATCATTCTTCTTGCACCCCATCTTTTAGATAATCTTAAGTTTTTGATTAAAATTTTGTCTTCTTCATCATATGACGGCATCAGGGGTCACTCAAACCTATGGAAAATAAAAGCAAGAATCACAGCTGCTATTGAGCGAATTGATGTGGATATGCTGCAGCGTACATGGCAACATTTGGAGTATCGATTGGATGTTTTGCGAATCACTAATGGTGCACATATCGAATGTTTGTAACAACGTTACTTTAATAAAAGAAACTTTTGAAAATACAGATTCTAAATAATCTTGTTTAAGAATTTTACGTGTGTTATCAAGAATTTTATTAAAAGATGAAATTGTACAGATAATGTTCGGACACACTGGAATTTCTAAAAGACTTGTCAAAACTTGGTATCAGAAAAAACTTAATGAGATTCTCTGTAAAATGGGACAACACTGGAATTTCTACACTTCATGGTTGACTTTTAATAAAAGCCAAAAATTGTACAGATAATTCTCGGACACCCTGTATATATATATATGTGTGTGTGTACACACACACACACACACACACACACACAATCAGGTCATCCCATAAGTAATGTCGTTTTTTACGATAGATTAAGTTTAAACTAGTCCTACTCGGTTTAAGCATAAATTTTTATGAAGGTTATATCCAGGGTTTCGGAGCCGGAGTCGGTGGAGCCAGTGAATTTTGCTTACCTGGAGCCGGAGCCGGAGCCGGAGCCAGAAACCTTGAAAATACGGCTCATGGTCTGGCTCCGGGCGATATATTGCTACCTAAATTGTTATTTTTAAATATAGGTTTAGTTGCAAATTATAATTCTTGTAATATATTACGAAAAATGGTACCATAGGATTCTTGGATTTTATGGAGGTGTGGGAGTTGCAGGAATAATCTGCAAATTTCCATTTTTTAACCATTAAATATTTGGGAAGATTTGTCTTAACAACACTTAATTATATAGGTAAAATTTTTTTTATGGCGGTGGAGACCTTAGGTAGGTAGGTACTAACTATTTATCTAAGTAGGTAACTACCTAGATACATACCTAGTAAGGTTGGTCCTTCTGACTTGGATTGAACTATTTTTATTTTTAGGTCAATTATCTTGTATTGCTAAATTTCTTTTTTTTCAGATTCTTTGTAATTTGTACTTGATTCTTTAATTATAATTATCAGTCTATGACCCTTCATAATGGATAGAGATTCAATAAAGAAGTCTGATATATTCAAGTATTTTACTGAAAGTTCAGATAAGAAACACTATGTTTGTATTTGTGAAGTTTCTGATGCTTCGGGAAATATATTCAACGTGTGGAACTAAAATTACCAAGCCTCAAAGCAAAAAGCCTGATGTCTCCTCAAGAGCATATAATTTGAAAAGACACTTGAGTCGATTACATCCTGAAATATCAAAAATGATGGAAGAAAAGAAGCAAATGCTTGAGCTTTCAAGACCCAGTACTTCTGCCAGTTCAAAAACTAAAGCAAACCAGCAAAACATTACTAAATTTTTGATGTCTCAAAAGTCACTATCTCAATGACTACAGATAATTTTAAAAATAGCATAATTGAGTTAGTTGTTAAAGATTCTATGCCTCTATCTATGTTTGAAAAGCCAGCTATGCGCAGTCTACTAGAAGAAATGGCTCAGAATTCAAGATTAGTTTAGATAAAGACAATATCCGTCATTTAGTGATAGAAAAATCAAAAGAAGAAAAATTTGCTCTCAAAGAGCAATTAAAAGGGCGCTTCATATATTTAAAAGTTGATGGTTGCACACGAATACGGACACATTATTTTGCCATCAATGTCCGATTTATTGATGATGATAATAAAATCCTCACCCGCACTATAGCAGTAAAAGATACACATGCTCAGCAAACTAGTGACTACCTGCATGATCTAATTATGAGAACTCTGGAAGAGTACGGCATACCGAAAGAATTTGTGCTCTGCATTGTCAGTGATAATGCATCAAATATGATTAAAACTGTTGAGAAGTTGAATGATAATCAAGAGGCAACTTCAGAAGATGATATACAAACATTTGGTGAACATGATGATGATTCAACAGACACTCAGGAAGTGGCATCTTGTGTAGAAGAAATTGACAGTATTGTATCTGAAATTTCACACTTCTCCAGAATCAACCACATGCGTTGTGGTGCACATACCTTGCAACTTGCTATTTGCGATGGATTGAGAGATAAACATGCTACCTCTCTCATAGGTAAGTTGAGACAGGTTGTAGTAGCAGCAAGAAACCCAAAAGTGGAAGAAATAATTAAAAGACGTGCAGGCAAGGTTGCTATTTTAGATCAACCTACTCGATGGGGCAGCACTTATTTAATGATAGAGCGCTTATTAGAATTAAAACCTGTACTCTTGGACATGGCAAATTCAAATGTGAATCTTTCAGAAATAATGTGGGAACAAGCAAGAAGATTGGAAAGAGTACTGTACCAGCCATATATAGTAACAAAAAAATTCAAAGTGAAGATTTGACTCCCGGTCAATTTTTGAAAGAGTGGAAATCTTTGATGTATTTTCTTTCCAAGATAGAAGGCACCATAGCTGATGACATTAAAAGTTCCATGGAAAGGAGAGAAAATATTTTACTTGATAATGAAGTATTGCTTGCTGCTGTTTATATAGATCCTAGATATAGATGCTTATTAACATCTGAACAGGTAGTTAAAGCCAAGGATGCCCTATGCAATATAGCAATCAGAATGAAAAGTAACCTAGACCTTTCAAATAAAGTCTCTCTATTAAGAGAGGAATGTGGAACCGAGATTATTGCATCATCATCAAATTCATCATCTCCTTCCACCACTTCTGATGTCAGCGAGTTTGATTTTGAAAAAATTATTGATATTCAACATGGTAAGAAATCAAAACGTCCTCGTTTAGAAAGTGAACTAATACCACCTCTCAGTCCAATGTGTACCCTCAAATTGCAAGTTGAGGAATCTTTTCCTGAGATTGAAAAATTTGACCGTTCGTCAAAACTGTCTTTTGAACAAGTAATAGAAAGGTATCCTAAAGTTATAAGAGATGTTGCAAATCTTCTAGTAGCTATGCCTTCAACACAAGTCAGTGTTGAACGGCTATTTTCAGCACTGAAAATTTTAAAATCTGATTTAAGGGCACGTATGAAAGAAGATATTGTTGAGGCTATGTTATTTTTAAGAACAAATGTTTATAAGTAAACTTAGATAAATAATTTTAATTCATAATTTTTTTTATGGAAACAGATTTACAAGGAGAATATCTTGATTTTATGTTTAAAAATTAGTTTCGTACCTTAGCTACATTAGTAAAAATTTCTGCAAAAGTTATTATTTTGCTTTCATTTTTAATACAAGGAGTATTATGATTTATGATACTGTAAATGTATCATTGAATTTGCAAACTTTTAATTTTTTAATATGTAGTTTGAACTTTAAAGATAAAGTCTGATTTAAGGTTACACTTAAAAAAAATATAATTGAGGCCATCTTGTTTTAAAAAAAAAAATTATAAATAAACTTAGTAATTTTCATTTTCAATTATTTTAAGGAAACAGATTTACAAGAAGAATATCTTGATTTTATGTTTAAAATTAGTTTGATTATACCTTAGCTAGAATAAAAAAAATTTTGCATTAGTTTTCATTTGTTAATCCAAGGAGTAGTATTGATTTTATAAGCGTAGGGTAAATGATTTTGTAAATTTTCTTTTATAATATGTATTAGTAGTTTGAACTTTTGACTTTTAGTTGAATTGCTTTTGTTAATTAAATTACAAAACTTTTTGACTAAAAGAAAATCTCTTTTTAAGTAAATAATATAACCTATTAAAAATTTAAAAACTGAATTTTTTGAAATATTCAGCTCTTTTTCAAGCCAAGTTGGCTTTCATGAAGCTTTCAAGTTTCAACACTTAAAAAAAGATGCATATATTATCTCAGAAAGTTTGATTGTTACTATTTTCCATACGAGAATTCTTAAGTTTGAACTTTGAACTAATTAGGAGGCAAGTTTCTCTAATTTATATAAGCTACCATTGTTAATAAATATTTAATATCATTTAGTTTTCATCATTTTCCTTTAGTTATTTAAATAACTTCATTCTATCATTATATTTGCCTAATTTAAAATCATAAGAAATTTAAATTTTGAGTATTAAAGTGATTTAATAATAAAATATTTTTGTGCAATATTTTAAATTGGACAATTAGTTATATAAATCTAGATATTTATTTTATAATTAACAGAATTTACTATAAAAGAGCCGGAGCCAGACTGTAAAAAATTTCTGCTCCGGAGCCGGAGTCGGAGCCAGAAGTTTTTTTACCGGCTCCGAAACCCTGGTTATATCTAAGAGGAGATCTATCGTGTTTCGCTACATACTTTACAGACCTTGACCAGTGAAGACGTGTGTTTTGCTTTATGTGAACCCCTCATAAACATGGTGGTATCAGAAGAACATATCAGGCATATAATGCTTTACGAGTTCAAAAAAGGGAATAGTGCTACTGAAGCAACGCGAAACATTCAGGACGTTTATGGCAACGATATTCTGCATGTGAGGAAATGTCAAACATGGTTTCAAAAGTTTAGGAATGGTGACTGCTGTTTGACAGATGCAGCACGCTCTGGTCGCCCTGCTGAGTTTGATGATGACCTGCTGTTAGCCGCACTTGAAGAAGACTGTTCAACAACTGTCGAAGAATTGGCCCAGAAACTCAATTCATCCCCGTCCACCATCCATCGACATTTGCAACAACTCGGGAAAGTGCCTAAGTTAGTAAGTTAGGAAAATGGGTGCCACATGAATTGTCGGTCGACAATCTGAGGGTGCGGGTAAACATTAGCACAGCTCTTCATTCCCATGAACTCCAAGATCCGTTTTTGCACCGTTTAGTGACTGGTGACAGAGGCGTACCAATACTTTTTGCCGCTCGGGGCGAAAATGCCCGCCCCCCCCGCAACAATTTTCAATTTTAAAAACGATTCCTTTACAAAAATACACTTCTAAACAAAACTTTTATTGGAAGAAAAACTTAAATAAAGCAACTTCAATTTTAACAATACTACATAATGTACCGTACATAATACACTACATAATTTTAACAATAACTATATAATGTATAATGCCTAGTTAAATTTTCGGACTTTCATAACAGAAAATTCATGAATGATTTTTTCTATGTCCATTGTCTCTGCAACTTCGCGTTCAATTGAAATAATCGCCAAATTGCTCAGTCTAGATTGACTTATAGTTGACCTGAGGTAAGTTTTTATAAGTTTTAGTTTCGAGAAACTTCGTTCGCAACTTGCCACGGACATGCATGTAGTTAGACAGATCCGGAGGGCAATTGTTATATATGGCAAAGATTCCACTAGATCCCATTTAACGATCCACTGAAGTAGTTTTAACATATCTCAGTTCTTTGGATCATCGTCGACGCTTATGCTTTCGAAACTGAGCAAATGTCTGCGCAAACGCTTTATTTCTTCCAGTAGACTTCCTGGATTAATGTCATTGTAGATGGAAGAAAAATTATTGACCTTGGTATTAATTTCTTCATCTTTGGACTGATTCAAAAGGTACGAAGGAGACAGAAATTCAAAGCGATCATTCATGTTTTTAAGACAAACTGTGCGTTTTTCAATTTCTGCTAATAAACGATCCATGATTTCAAAAAATTCTCTGCGTACATCCTCTTGCACGGTCAATCCAGCATCACGAGCTTGCTCTCCAGGCATTCTTCTCCGTCTCCTGACTCTGCGGTCTATACTGATATCCATTTCATTACAGAACTCTTCGGCGGCATCTGCAGCGTTTGATACTACTGCCTCTCGTTCATTAGTTAAAAACACGGATAAAGAGTTCATTTTTAATGCACACTGGTCCAAAGCAAGTCCCTTTCTTTGAAAATATAGCTGAGCATCATTGATTTCTTTCAGCACTGGATCCCAGAAAAATAAGTATACAGTGAATATGTATGACATGATGGAGGTCAACAGAGCTTCAGCATCGCCCTTTGTGTCCAGATTTTCGGAGACCCCTTCACTCAGTTCCAAGGCACTAACAACGTGAGTCAAGTTCTTCTTAAGACTAGAAACAGCATCATACTTAGCACTCCACCGCGTATCAGACTCGCTTGACAGTGATTTTGGAATGTTTTGTTAAGACATCCCAACGATGAGTAGAGGAAGAAAAGTAGACGAAAATTCGTTCAATTGTTCCAAAGAAAGTTACAGCATTAGGACTCAGTCCCGCGGCATGAACTCCAGCCAAGTTCAGCGAGTGGTTATTGCAAGGAATGAAAACGGCGTGTTTGCTAACATCAAGAATTCTGCGTTGAACTCCAAGATGAATACTTGCCATCGTAGCAGCATTGTCATACCCTTGACCATAACAATTCTGGATATCCAGCCCATCCTCACGGAGTTTAGTGACAATGAGATGCTTACCCCAAGTTAAACCGATGAAATGAATTACTGATGTCAGGTCCTATCAGTATGAACAGTTCACACACGAAATGTGGCTGGTCTGTCCAAATAAAAGTTTAATTTAAGTAAGACTTTGAATAAGAGTTAATTAAAACTAGTGTATAACACATTCTTTTCGGCAGATTACTTATTTCGTAAATTGTTAAGAGAAGTTTGGCAGCGCAGATGCAGGGGCTACGTCGTAGCCAATGTCGTAACCCCGACTCCCGTTGAGTAGTAGTTGGATGGGGACCGTCCTCCACATCCAGATTATGTAGTGACCCGTAGTTCGGTTCCCACGTAAATAGGACACGTGATTTTCAGGCTTATTATTATTATTTTTTTTTCCCAAAACGTGGGTGGTAGAAATAGTTATATTTTTACGCGTAATTTGGGGGAATAAATTGGCTTTTTTATATATTTTGTCAGTCAGTCAGTTCGAGAACAAATCGGATTATATATATATATATATTTCTTTATTTTATGATTATTGAATATCGATTAGATAGATTCGGTAGGTTCTTAGAGATCGTAGCATCCTCTCTTTATCCATGATTGAAACTTACAAATACTGGAATGAAAATGAAAATATATATATTCATTAACTGCAGATTTTTGTTTTCTGGAATTTTTCGGGTTGTGCTTTAGAAAATCCAATTTGCTTAAAAATCAGTCGAGGGGGGGTTAATCGGGCATTTTCAGGTTGAACCGGAAAATCACATGCCTTACACGTAAAGCTGTAGGTCCCCTCCGTCATATGACCTTAGATGTTGCGAATGTCGTTAAACAACTCGATCACATTGCATTAACTCGGATGCAGTTTAAAATAGGGCACATAGTGTTGTTAATAGTTTAATACATCTTGCGAATGGGGTTGTGTACTTGTGGAAATCAATAACTGTTAGTTGCAGCCGAGAGCTCAACCAGAGCACATGACAAAAACAAGACCGTATTTAGTGTTGCTGTGAAGTGTAAATTTTCTGAATGTCATCCGTTTTTTTAGTAACAGAATTCTTTCTAATTATGTACGTCTTTTTCAAATATAGTTTACAAAATTAACATCTCCACAACTGTTAATAGTTTTTCATATATTTTTGGATATACTGTATTATATACAGACTAGAAATGCCACACACTTTAGGATCAGGACGTAAATCGGGATATGATTGAATGAAGTTTTGAATACTGAAGGGATCAGTAAAGTCAAATGCAAACACTGCACTAGTGAAATTAGCAGAAAAGTGAGCGAATAAAAGCGCATTTAAAATATAAATGTCCACAATGATTAATATATCTTAGAAATATGAAAAGTTCGAGTGGATCCTCTACTACTATTGCTGGTGACAAATTCTGTGATGGTATTGACCTCACAGACTCAGAAAATTCTGCTGCAAGCTCTAAGGCGATCGTAGCAAAAACAACAAAGTGATAGAATTTGGCATTACAACCACAAATGCACAGAAGAAAGTTATTGACACGAGTGTTGATAAGTTTTTTCATACCAATAATATCCCTTTTCTGTGTGCTGAATTGAAGTACTTTGTTGAAATGATGAATATTGATGAATGTTCTACAATAAGATTGTCAATAAATTTTACCATGGGTATTACAGTAATGGGTTAGAGTGTTAGCATTATGCTTAGAACTGTACATTGCTAGGATATGGGTGAACTATAGAGTAATTTTGAAAAAACCCACGAGTGGGGAAAAAGCTAGGTTTTTTCGTTTTTTTTTTAACCCAGGTGGGGAAAACCGGGTTGGGCCCATCAATGCCAACTCTGGTGTGTGTGTGTGTGTGTGTGTTAAAATGCCGAAATGTTCAATACCGGTATTGATACCGGTTTTATATCAAAATATTTTTATTTTTAAATCACCAATTTAATAGTGAAAAAAAGTTAAAAATTCATCTTTCACTCGAGTGCCCATAGCCATAAGAATGTATATATGTCTTCTTATACCAGCTAGCCTGTCGACCGACGTTGACTTTAGTGGCTTAAAGCACCCGAACTCGAATCCAAGTCCTTCAAAATGTAAGCCTTGTGTTTTATTTAACCACTATGCCATTTAATATATGCCACAAATATTAAGTCTTGAAAAGATCCTATAGCTAAGGATATCTAACATAGCTATAATATTATTGAATTATTAACAGTCAACGAACATTATAAAAGGAAAAAAATAGTCAAAATAAAAGAAAAATCCTTTAATGAAAAGTAAATTTACTATTAAAAATTATTATTCATTTTTCATTTTGAAAAATAGACTTAAGGAAACAAAGGCTCTCCAGTGAATTCTCAGAAAGACTCGATCTCAATTTTGTGAGGTATAACCCTGCAGCCGAAAACGCTCTTTCGGATTCTACACTCGTAGGTCTAATGGAAAGTAACGCATAATAGAGCTTATCTAAATTTTCTGTTCTTTTCGAAGACACTTCAAAACTCTTAAATTCTGTATTGGGATCAAAGGTGGAAGGTTTGCTTCTCAATGGGATCTTTTCTAATTTCTCCATTTCTTACATACTATATTCAGCGAGCAGTGGATCATCAATTTTATCCTTGTTCTCAATTTCAATTTCAGTTGGATTTTCAGGACAGCAAGATGCTTCTTCGTTTTCACCGTGTTTCTCGTATTCAACTAATTGTTCTTCATCTTCAGGGAAAAGTCTTTTAAAAATTCCCTCTGCAGTTCTCTTGAGCACTGTTTTAGATGGAATTGAAAACAATTCATCATCTTGAATTTTCAAAATTCCAGGGTTGTGAAGATATTTAAGTAAACCTATAATCTCCTTTTGTCTTCTTGAGGAATAATAATTACTAAGGCATTCTTTCAGGCATACGTCCAATACCGGTATTGACATCCACGGTATCGGTATTCTCTTTTTTTCTAATACCGGTAGAATACCGGTATTTCAATACCGGGATTCGGCCCTAGTGTGTGTTCGTTATTACTTTTTATGTCGGTTAGAAATGGACTTCGCTTCTAATTTTTCGCGAACACCCTTTGGGAATCACTGCTCTAACTGTACTGTAGTTATACTTCAGGATATATATATATATATATATATATATATATATATATATTTTTTTTTTTTCCCTTCCTTTATTTTACCGCCGATTCGTACCTAGAGAGAGTGGGTGGGTGGTGTCACTGGGTTGGGGATGGTAGACTAGGGGAGGCGAGTAAGGTTCGTTTGCTGGATAGGCGGTAGGAGGGGTATGGACTTAGATGTGATGAAGCAGATGGGAATGGGTGAGGAAGAGGAAAATCGCTTCCGCTGAGAAGCGAGTATGGATTGTAGACGATCAAATATGGAAATACTGGACAAGAGAGGGGAAACACCTGCAACGAAGAGCGGACAGGTTCGGGCATTCGACCAAAAGGTGTACGACGGTGATAGGGGTATGGCAGGTAGAGCAGAGCAGGGCTGTCGATTTAGACATAAGGTGACCATGTGTAATGCGTGTGTGTCCTAGGCGGAGACGGGATAATATCACTTCTTTATGGCGGGACCGGTGGAATGAGGAGGCCCAGTATCCTAATTGCGGTTTGATCTTGTGAGTTTGTTGTGTGTGGCCTGGTCCCATTCCCCTTGCCAGATGGAGCGGAAGTGGGAGCGGAGAGTCGGGAAGAAATCGGAGAAAGGGAGCGGCCGGGAGGAGGCCGGCAGTAAGCCATCTGGGGTAAGAGCCCAGTAAAGCCTAAAGCTTAAGGGACAAATTAAATAAAATAAATAGTCGAGCTTCACAATTATTCATGTCATTGTAAAACGAATGTATTTATTTTATTATTAATAAAGGTTATTCAATTCAATTCAATTAAAAAATTCAAAAAAATCTTTGCCATGTGGTCCGCCTCCTCGTTACCTGGATGCCGACATGTGACGGGACCCAACAGAAGGCGATTGTCTTGTGTCGGAAAGTTGTTAAAAAGTGGAAGGTTTGCTGGGTGATGCGGACGAGCGTGTGGGGGTGGGGAGTTAAATCTCTCTCTCGAGAGAAGTGCGCCTTGGGAGTCTGAAGAAATGACAAAGGAGCTGGCAGGGTGGGTTCGCATAATGTCGAAGGCCCCTATAATCGCGAAGAGTTCTGCTGAGAAAACGGAGGCCTCGCGGGGCAGGCTGACGCCTCGAGAAAGCGGCTGGGCCAGTATCACCGCTGCGGCGGCCATACCAGCCTCCGAGCGGAACCATCTGTATAAATGGGGACAGTGTCCGGGTGTTGGGTTGCGTGTTCTCGGAAGAGTGACCTGTATACCATAGCTATCATAGTAGTCTTTGGTAGGGAACACAGGTCCCTGCAAAACTTGATAAGGGTGAGGAGCCAGGGAGGGTGGATGTTGTACGAGGGGGTTAACTGAGGGGGTGGGCATGTTGGAAAGGTCCAGGAAAGAGCGGACCGCTTCAGTGAAGTGCCAGCTTCGTCCCTGGGGGTGGGAGTTCAGAAATCGCCACGCACAGAAGCGAAGAGGGTAGTCTCTGCGCACGAAGGTATGTCCTCATGAGGAGCAAACCCCGTCGGAGGGCGAGAGGGAGGTAATTGCATTCGCTTGGAGGCTGGTGAAGAGCGGAAGGCACCGGTGGCGAGGCGGAGACCCCTATTCAGTACCGGGTCCAAGACAGGGAGGCAGGCGTTGGAGGCTGAGCCGTATACGACACTGCCATAGTTCAGCTTCGACTGCACCATGGAAGTGTAAAGGCGAAGGAGAGAGCGTCAGTCTGCGCCCCATGTGGTGTGGGAGAGGTGATCTAGAAGAGCGAGGGGACGTTGGAGGGATTGCTTCAGGTGTTTGAGATGGGAAATCCAGTTGAGCCGTCGGTCCAGAATCATGCCCAGAAATCACGTAGAGGGTACAACCTCAAGAGGGTCGCCGTATAACGTGACAGAGAGAACGAGAAGGGTTGCGGGTCTTCTGCTGAAGAGCATACACTTGGTCTAAGGGGTGGAGAGGCGGAACCCCACCGACGTCACCCACTTTTCCACCCGATAGATGGCGAGCTGAATTTGCTGTTGAACGACGGACGGCTCCCGCCCCGCGAAGTAGATCGCGAGGTCATCCGTGTAGATGGAAGAACGGATGGAGGGTGGAAGGCATTTTGAGACTGTTCATTACCATGGAAAAGCATAGAACAATGAGGATGCTTCCCTGTGGGACCCCCATTCTCCTGCACGAAGGTGTCTGAGAGGACTGGGCCCACCCGAACTTTAAGGGTTCAGGAGGAGAGGAAGCCCCTGGTGAAGTTCGGCAGAGCTCCGACGAGACCCAGATTTTGGAGCTGACTGAGTATTATTTTCCGACGAGTGGTATCGTAGGCCTTCTGTATGTCAAAAAAAATTGATAGGACGAATTGTCCACTGTCGAAGGCTTTCTGTATATCTCGCCTGAGGAGCAAGATGGGATCAGTAGTGCAGCGGAATTGTCTGGAGCCGGACTGGGTAGCCGGGAAGGAATCACTATTTTGGAGGAGGGAGAATAGTCGCGTAGCGACCATTTTTTTCTAAAATTTTGCAAGCACAACACGTTAGGGCGATAGGTCTGTAGTTTTGGGATCGAGGGAATCTTTACCAGGTTTGGGGATGGGGATTACGTGGGCCTCCCTCCAGCGGAAGGAGAAGGTGCCCACTATCCATATGCGGTTGTACAGGTCTAGTAGGAAAATTTGTAAAGTAGAGTGGATGTGCTGGATATGCTGTACAGGATACCATCCGGGCCGGGACAAGGGGATCGTCGTGAGGCCAGTGCCGCCTGTAGTTCACGCACGGTGAACAATCGATTGTAGGTGCCGTCTTGGGACGGTGAAGAAGAGCTATTGTTAGGGGGGGTACGAGGGAAATGTCCGCGGAGAGAGAAACGGCGGCTAAGGTAGAAGCTAGGTGGTTTGCCACCGATTTGGGCTCGTATAGAAGTCCGTTATTAGTCCGGAGGACCGGGGGTTGGGAGGGGACATGTCACCTCTCGACACCCGGTACCTCCTTCCAGATGGTAGCCGAAAGTGTGGTGGTGGTGACGCCGGACACAAAGGCACGCCAAGAAGTTCGGCGCACTTTCTTCATCGTACGGCGGGCGGTGACCCTGGCCCGCTGCATCTCCGTGTGATGGATGGGGAATCGCGTATGGTAGAAGCGTTGAGTAGCTTTCCTCTTCGCGCGTATGGCCTCTGTGCACATGGCTCTGTGCACTCTGGGGTCCACCAAGGTACTCGTCGGGTGCGGGGGTAGGCGGAGGATCGTGGGAAGTTAGTGTACGCAGCCGCTACAACGACTGATTCGAAGTATGCGATGCACTCGTCGGAGGATGGGAAGTGGGCAGTCGTAAGGGTTGTAGATGTATTGTCGTGGAAGCGGGACCAGTTAGCTTTGGCAGTAATCCATTTTTCCGGTACTCGAACGGTCTGGTCAGGCCAATTTAGCGTGAGTTGAACATGGAAATGGTCACTACCATAGTTCACTTGAAGGACTTGCCATGTGAAATCTAGGAGGGCATCGGTCGAGACAAATGACAGGTCTATACAGGATGGAGTGCAGGTGGTGGCATGGTAGAATGACTAGAATGTAGAAGAGCCATCATTGAGGTACTTGAAGGAGAGCTCGGTCATGATAGTAATCAGGGTCGGGGCCATATAGGTGGTGTGTCTCCCAACAAGGGGTGGCGACTATTGAATCTCCCAGTAATAGAAAGGGTCTGGGGAGTTGTTTTACCACCTCCACTAGGTCATCGCGGGAGACTTGAGTGTGGGAAGGGAGATATATTGAACAGACGGTGACCTGTCTATCCAGGGAAAGCCGGGTAGATTGTGGAAGTGGACTGCGTGGTGTACGAGAATGGCAGCCCCCCTTCGAGTGCAGGTAGGAGACTGGGTGGTGACATAGGAATATCCAGTAGGGCATGGGCCCTGGTCCCTAGGATTAGCTCCTGGAGACAGACAGACACACCGGACGGGAAGAGGCAATCAAGGAATTAAGACCTTCGTAGTTCGCAAATATTCCTCTGCAGTTCCAGTGTACTATTGTAGTTTTAGGGGGTTCATTATTCGATGATGGGGGGTGGGTAAAGGTGTAGGTGCTAGGGGGTTGGGGTGTGAAGGCGAAGGATGGGTCAGGGTCATGGGCTGGCTATCTGCCGTTCACCAGAGAAGGAATCGGTCGGCCAGTCGACCTCAGCAGAAACTGCGGGGTCGAGTCGGCCGAGCGAGACCGGAGGCCTGGATCACGGCAGCTAGGGGAACGTCGTGGGCTCAGAGGGTGAGCGGTTTCTTGGTGGGCTTCTGTATTCGAGCCAGGAAGGGGCGCTTTATTTTCCATAATAGCACCTCCCCGCCTGGGGATCAGGCAGATGGGAGGGAGGATGCGCTCAGGGTGGCTAACAGGGAGGGGGCTGGGGAGTTGGGGAACAGATACTGTAGGGGAGGAAGGAGATGAACCAGTGTTCTCGTGGAGGGGTAGAAAAATGGCACCAGGAGGCAAGGCAGATCCATAAGACGCATGGGCGCGGCCGAGCTCCCCTTGGCCACACCATGTAGTTGCGCCAGTGCCGCATCCACTGGATCCTCGGGGTAGAGGATATTGTCCAGATTGGATCTCGTCGTGGGAGGCGGGTCATGCAACTCGGCTACTATTGTCAGAGTCTGTAGGGGTAGATTGGAGGGACTTCTGCGGTGGGGTGATATGGTCCTCGTAGACGAACTAGGGGATGTAAGGTCCGAGCCGTCTTCTTAGATCTGGGGGAAGAGGGAGAGGCCTGTTAAAAGGCCGGAGACGGCTTACCCCAGGCGTTAGGTTCGGGTGTGTGCAGTGTGTGCTGGGAGGGCAGGGTTCGAGGTGACGGGGCCTGGGTGTCCTGGTCCTAGATTCCTGGGGAATCTTTAGCAGGTGAAGTGCATGAAGAGGAATGGTGGGGGGACAGGAGGTCGTCGGGTCCAGCGAGGACTCCCTTTGGGAGGGATGGGAAGCAGTGGTCGAAGGGGGTTTGAGCGCAGACCAGGGCGGCGGGCCGAATGGACAGAGCCGAGGGCAGCGGCGTAAGATACCCCCGGCCTCACCTCCCGTCTCGCGCCTCTCGGAGGCTAAGGAAGTCTGCTACCTGCAGGCCTCGGTCCTCCTCCTCGAACTTGAAGAAAAGACATTCGCGGGATGAAGAGGGGTGTGCGCCTTCGTATTTTGGAGCATTTGGGTGTGTTGGGGCACTTGTCTGGGTAAGCGATTTCTCCGCAACGAACACAGATGGTGCGGTTGTCGACAAACTGAACTGACGTGTCCGAACTTGTTGCATTTAAAGCAACGGGTCGGGTCTGGGATGTATGGGCGGACAGTGAATTCGCATGACGTGGGGTTTCCCATACCCTATACAATACGGTCGGGAGGGACTAAGGTGTTGAAGGTAAGAAGTAGGCCGCTGGGTGGGGGAGGGGGTGTCTCCCTGTCGGGACCCAAGGGACGCGAGAAACTGTCTACCGGCGAGAAAGGGAGGCCGAGCGCAAACCGCAGGGGGCGGGGTACCTCGTCCCCAGGGGACACACCGTCGGTTTAAAAACGAGGCCCCGTGATGCGAAAGCTTACCCCAAAACGGCGCAAAGACCCCAGCCCCCCAGTCCTACTTGCCCAGACACCCAGCACAGTGACGCGCTAAGGGGGTCCACCTCTGGAGGACAGCACTGTAGAATCTAGGGCATGATTCTTATCAATCAATTTCGAATTTAATCATTAATTAATAAAAAAATATTTTTAGAAAATGATGGGAAATGATTAATTTTCCTCATAATTTCAGCATCATTTTACTTTAAATTTTATAATGTATCATTTGAATTTGGAACCTTTTTTCATGTATAAACTGTGTATCCGCCCATGCCTGAATTCTTGAACTAAAGCAAAATGTTTTCTTCGGTCTTTATCTCACGCAACAAACACAATAAAGCTCTTTCTTACTCTTTTGAGAAGTATTTAATTTTTAATCAGTTAATCATTGATTAATTAGAAAATTATCATTCATCACTTTCCTAAAAATGATAACCATGCCCTACTTGAGATCCGTACTGGGAGCCAAAGACTTTAGTCGCTTTTAGTCCGGTCTCCCCAGTAGCCTGTCCGGCATGGGTGACCCTTCTGGGGGCTAAGGCCCCGCCGACGTAGCCCATTGGGTCAACACGGGAGCCCACCCACCACGACAAGGTGGCCAAAGGCGGGGGGGAGGGGGGAACACACACACACACACACGTTAACAGTTCAAGCAACATGCGAATTTGTAATTACATTTGTACAGGGTGTCCCATAAGTCCGGCATCATAGGAGAAATTCATATTTTTCTCTTTCTACAGGCCATAATGTCTGTGAGCAAGGAAGAACGAATCCAGATAATTCTACTCATAGGAAATCTGAGTCAAAGATAGGCCGCTGCTGAATTTAACAGACTGCATCCAGATCGCGAGCCAATAACACAGAGTTGTGTTAGCAGACTTGTTGCAAAGTTTAAGGAAACAGGATCCATAGAAGATAAACCACGCAGTGGACCTTGAAGATGGTCCACTGACGATGATACAGCGACTGCTATCCTGGCTCATTTGAACAGAAGTCCCAATAAGTCTTCTGCGATTGTCCGCCGAGACAGGAGTGTCGAAAAGTAGCATCCATCGCATTCTTCAGGCTCACAAATGGCATCCATATAAACTTCAGATCCTACAGAAATTAAGCGATGATGATCCCGACTGGCGGATGGAATTTTGTGAATGGGCTACGGAACAATATGCTCGGGATGCCAATTTCCCGTCCACCATTCTGTTCAGTGACGAGGCTGTTTTTTATGGAAATGGTGAGGTAAATCGACAGAACACCCGCTACTGGTCTCAAAACAACCTTCACTGGCGTACCTCTTCAAAGGAACAAGGTGCATCACGAGTGATGGTATGGTGTGGCATTTGGAAGGATCGCATCACAGGCCCCCTCTTTTTCGATGAACATGTCACTGGAGTCACCTACCTATGTATGCTCAAGGAAGAAGCATTTCCCAGTGTCTTGAACGAAGAAGGAAATTTCCCAACATGGTTTCAGCAAGAGGGCGCTCCTGCACATTACAGCACCCAAGTAAGGGAATACCTGTACCAACAATTCCCTGGTCATTGAATAGGACGTCGAGGGCCTGTGGAATGGCCAGCTAGAAGCCCGGATCTCACGCCACTAGACTTTTATCTCGGGCCACTTGAAAGCGCTGGTATACGCAGAGAAAATTAGGAGTGTTGAACATTTGCGGCAGCGAATTATTGGGGCATGTAACACCATTACTCCCGACATCATTCACTGTGTGCTTGCTGACTGGGTATCACGTCTGAATTTGTGTATTGAAAACAATGGTGATATTGAGCACGTTCTGTAAATAAAAGCTTTTGCTGCCTTTTTTTTATTTTTTTTTCCTATGATGCCGGACTTATGGGACACCCTGTATATTAAAAATAATAAAATTAGTGTTTTGCAAAAATTTAAAATTTTCAAGTTTACACGCCATATACAGTAATTCCATATTTTTAAAGTCAAATTTGGTTAAAAGTTAAAATGATGCATATCACCATACTTGACTCATTTATGGTTCGTTTAATCAGTAGCGTTTTAACACATTAATGCAGTTTTACTTTGAGTTTTAAACAATGAAAGCCAAGTATTTTTCAGTTTACTGGGAGGGGGCTTGACTACCAAGAATATGACAAGCTCTGATGGTAGTACGTTTTTCACAAATAATCCCCCCCCCCCTCATAGGAAATATATATATATTTTTTTTATTGGGGTTGTTTAACCTCCTTCGCAACATCTAAGGTCATATGACGGAGGGGACCTACAGTTTTACGTGGGATCCGAACCACTGGTCGCTACATAATCTGGGCGCGAAGGCTGGTCTCCCATCCAACTACTACCCAGACCCAATGCCGCTTAACTTCGTTGATAGGAAAAAAAAAGTATATATATATATACATACACACACACAACTAAGTTAAAATTCTTAACATATTTCATTATTTTTATCCAGAACATGTTGCAAGGGTATCAGCCAGAAAACGCAAATTGTCTGACAAACCACTGAACCCCATAAGTGTTCACTCGTTCCATGAATCATACACACACTCTTGGCATTAACTGACGATTAATCAGTTTTTCTACGCATAAATTTTTCTCTTCTTTTATGTTCAACATTTTTTTTTTTAATAATTTTTTCAAATCTGCCACACGTATTGAAAGTTGTTCTGGTTGAACCCAATTAAAATTAACTACTGTAATGGAAAAACTTTCGATTTAAACAATTTCTAATAAACAAAGTATTACTAATACTTTTTTTCATTTTTAGTGACTAATAACATTAAAAAAATCAAACCCTTTTTTTTTTTTTTTTTAAATAGAAATTTCATGTTTGTAGCTCAACTTTTTCCTGATACTGTACACTATGAACTAATAATGGTTGGTGCACCAGTCTTCAACTTTAAATTTAGGTTTTCCAACTCGTTAGAAACACTAAAAAAAATCTTGTGAAACACAGAATCTGTAAATGCATCAAAGTAAAATGGTATAAAAATAAAACTACTGTAATTTATTTTAAAATAATTATTTGAAACAATTTTTTCTTTAACATGATAACCCTTAATATTTAAGCTGAACGAACAATTATTTATTACTAATACAAAACATTTTTCTTTTTAAGAGGACATTTTAATCATTTTTAGAAGGTATTCCGGGCGATCTAATAAAATAAAATACTACCATCCGGGTTAAAAAGTTACTAACGAGAATACAAGTTTCGACTAAATCAACCACTCCTAATCGAATACGAAATAACCTATTCACGCCCGATCCTAGACCTAAAAAGTACTAACGACGCGACAACATTGTAATTTGCGGTGCGAAACAAATATTACTTTTAATTTGTAAATGAATGCAAAACTCCAGACACGGACGTGACTCGTGCCCTCTTTTCGTAGCTAAATATTCCCAGACTAAACCTCGTACAGTACTCGAATAACGCACTCAATTGACGAGTTACCTTTTGATTCGATGAAGGTTAACAGAATATAGTCGAAACGTTGCCTAACTTTTCTTTTTGCAGTAACTTTTTAACCCATAATTTTAAAGCATTTTCAAAATACTGTTTTAAGAAAAATCCCCACAAACCCGATGCCGGCTCAAGGTCAAAGTAATCTTTACACTTTTAAATTTAATATCGTCTTGTTTTGTGGATTTAAAAAAAAAAAGTGATTTATATCGAAAAATTCAGAAAGAAATATTTTGATTTTACTCGCAATTTCTTGCCATTAAAAAGATTAGAATTATTTCAAGTAACTTTTTAGCAGAGTTAAAGGAAATTTTTAAAACTATTTAGGGATTCTCATTAAAAAAATTATATATATATAAAAAAGCCACAGTGCAAACAGAGTTGAAATTACAGTTGGAAACTATACTAAAAAATAAATTTACATAACTGTAATTCAATAAAATGGACAGTAATTTCATCTTGGATACTTCCCATCCTGAATTACTGGTATTGGTAGCTGATTGAAGTACTGGGTAGCTGCGACAGCTGATTCGACACCGATGTTGAACAATGTATGTACCGGAGCCTTTGGATGAAAAGTATAAATTTACACGCAAAATATGAATGCATTTTCAGGGCAATAACCCATTTAAATAATAATGATGATGATTAGGCTTGTTTAACCTCCTTCGCATGACGGAGGAGACTTACAGCTTTACGTAGGATCCGAACCACGGGTCACTACATAATCTGGACGCGGAGGACGGTCTCCCATCCAACTATTACTCAGACCCAATGTCGCTTAACTTCGCTGATCAACGGGAAGCGGCGTTACGACATTGGCTACGTCGTAACCCCGTATTTAAATAAGATGGAAAGGTAATATAAGGGGGAAACTATGAGCTAGTGAATGGCATGATCGGTAGGAGCTCCGACTCGAAACCACACGATGAAGGTTCGAGTCCCATTGGGAAATATATAAAACAACGACTAACTGCTAAAATATAAAATTCACTCTCATCGGATGACTGAAACGCTAACTCAAGACCAGAAATGCGCAACCCAATTTCATACGGAAAATCGGTGAACAAACACACCATCCAGTCTCGGAGAATCGGTACTACCGTCCATCATAAAAACGGTACAGTATTATATATTATGAAATTATATCACACTCAGACCAGAAGGAGTGTTTTAAAATCAACGAGTCTTCGATCTGTCAAAGCAAGTTAAACTGCGGCAAAAGAAATCTCTGCCAGTCTATGCTCCGAGACTAAAATAGGTTTCTTTCCGAGGTTAAACAATTTACGCAGCATTGAGAACTGACTCAAGAGCAAATGAAAGCAGAAGTTGAATGAAATGGCAATAATTATCGAACTTTATACCAGGACTCAGAACTGAAAATATGCGAATTTTCACTAAATACTTGAAAACGACTCTTTCTAATCTAAAAGGTCTAAACCATAGTTTATTTTTTTTCAGTCTTTCATGATTTTGATTCATTCACAAATGTTAGGAATCTTACTGAATTCATTAGTTTTACTCTTCATCATCTTTTTCAGTTTAACCAACGATAAAGAGAGATCTTGTCTGAAAAGAATTTAACTTGGCTTAAGATAAACAGAAAACACATTTACTGTAACGAATAAACTAATATGCTCACCAATTCATTCGAATGATGACCTACGACGCGCTTCTTGTGGACACTACCAACGGCGAAGTGTTGAGCTATAGAAAGACCACTGAGTGTGTAGCAAGTGTGATAGAAGTCGGGCGCCCTTGAAAGACGAAGTGTTCATACTGAGTAATTCCCAGTTTTACGGGTTATGATACTATAAATGCGGGATAAAAAGTTAACGAGCAATGAGATGTTGAAACACTTTTATCGTTCATTCAGTGGCCTGAGTAATTTGTAGTAAAAAGTTGTTTAAATTAAAAAGGGTTATTAGAAATTATTTCGTATAAACCTAAAAGGATGGGAAATCTTGGAAATTAATTAATTTTTTATATGCATGAAGATATTTGTCTGTAACAACTTACATTGAGAGTTCTCCCTTTTAATCAAACAAATATCCAAAGCAATCTTTCCATGAGAGTTTAGTTAAAAAAAGAAAAAACACACACACACACGTGTTCAAAACTATGGCGACACTACTAATGTCATTGCATGCACGTTAGTTTTACGATGGCCTTCGTGTGTGTCCTAAAGTTGTCGCGGCTTCATAAGGTAGCGCGCGCGCGCACACACACACAAAGCCGTTTTATAATTTTGCTTTATAAAATGCTAGTTACTGCAATTCCTCTAATCCTAAAAAATTTCGTAAGAACTAATTCACTTGTTTACATAAACCTGAAGATTTCCTTTGATATTTTACGTCATTGCTGTAAAATAATCTTGATCAGAGAACTGGAGCAAGTAGCATTTTCACATTAACATTTTTCACCGAGTGATTTTATCGCCTTCCACCGTTTCACCCTTGAAATATCTAGTTTTCTTTTACTCGGACAAAACGGTGTCAACAAATGTCTTGTCTTATTGGGTCCCTAATTTTCAGTTCTGGATCGATCAGAAATTAAACTTGCTAATCATCTCTGTATTGAAACGATGGAAGGGGAAGTAATCTATCCATTAAATATTTTATATGGAGCAAGATACGTTTCCAAAATCAAATTAACTTAAAAAAGGGTTTAAAAAAAACTTTAGAACTTCATTTACCATTCATTATCAGTATTTACTCAAAGGTTTATGAAACAAACGAGGTATAAATAAACCCTCGAGTAGTTTTAAGTGGAGTTCGACTCCTTATGTAGTTAAGTCACCCTCGTGATATTAAATTGAAATATGGGAAATAAACTGCCACATGGAGATTTTCGGTACACTATTTCTTACTTTCCAGGTTTATCGACGAGTCCCCCTTTAGGGTGTTGACAGCAGGCTAAGAGGTACTCCTGCAGCGCCTCTTGATGGAACATCCATCGCTCTGCGCTCACACAGTTGTCTCCTGAAGAAGTAACACACGCATGAATCCTAAGTGAGCATTTGAGAATTAGTGATTAATGTGAAATGAAGTATACAGAAAGACGCTCAAGGAGTCGCCAATGGGTAAAATCAAACAATACAAAGATTCAGGAATTCTTGGTCAACTTTCAGATTACTACGCTAAATCTGCATTATAGACTATCTGCTAAACAAGCTTGATGGATCAATAATTTTAAATTAGTTTTAAACACACACACACACACACACACACACACATATATATATATATATATATATATATATATATATATATATATATATATATTATATTTTTTTGTATTGGGGCGTTTACCGCCACTTCCCGCTATATAGTAGCGGATATCATGGCGAGGCGGAATACGAGAAAGAGAAACGGAGACGGAGAAAAGGCACTAGAAAAGGGAGAACAGCGGACTACAGGTGAGAAGTCACCTAAAGCTCAGATAGGATGCGAGATTGGGAGAGGAAGAGGAAAAGACGGTCAAGCGAGAAGAGAGGGCTCTCAGCGAGCATAAGGCGTAAACGTTCGGGGAGGGGAAATCAGAAAGGAACGGGAAGGCGCGACGACGTACTGACGACAGGGTGGGGCATTCCACAAGGATGTGAGAGACGGTGAGGGGCGACTGGCAGGAGGCGCAACGAGGAGCCTCCTGCCGGGACATAAGATAGCCGTGCGTGAGGCGCGTATGGCCGATGCGAAGCCGCGCAAGGACGACCTCTTTGTGTCTGGAACGGTGGAAAGAGGACACCCAATATGACAGACGGGGGCGGATGGACCAGAGTTTATTTCCGGTGGCATCGTCCCAGGACTGTTGCCACATGCGGTCGTAAAAGGAACGAAAGACCTGCACATAGTCTGAGAAGGGGAGCGGGCGGGGGAGGGGAGGCAGCGAGGCGGCGGACCGGGCTATGCGGTCCGCCGCCTCATTACCGGAAACACCAACATGGGCGGGAACCCAGCAGAAGGTGACCCGGATCCGGTGAACGGTTGCAGGACATGGTACTCCTGTTGAATAAGGCGTACGAGGGGTCCGGGGAATCATAGCGCTCGAGCGCCTGAAGGGCGCTCAGCGAGTCCGAAAAAATGGTACAGGAGGACCGCGAACAACCCGATACCAGACGGAGGGCTTCCAGAAGGGCAAAGAGCTCCGCGGAAAAGATGGAGGCCTGAACCGGCAGGGGGATACCCCGGGAGGTAGGTGACAATGACGGAGAGAAGACGGCGGCCGCGACACCTGCAGGGGAGCGCGAGCCGTCGGTGTAGACGGGAACGTCGTCCGAATGGACGGGAAGATGGGCCAGAAAAGAAGACCGGAGGACGGCAGGAAGAGACTCCTTACGCAGGCCACGGAGCGCCTGGCAACGGCAGATAGGGGTGGTCCGCCAGGGGGTCGACAGATCGAAGGAGAACGGCAGAATAGAGGGTGGGGGGATCCCAGGGACGAGAAAATCTCGGCCAGAGAGGCAGCGAAATGCCACGTGTCAGGCCGGGGTAGCGCCTGGGAGATCGCGGAGAAGAGTAGGGACATCGGAAGGCGGCAGATGCGAAGGTAACACTTCGCCATGAGAAGGCCCCGGCGAAGGGGCAAGAGGGGGTGTCCACAGTCCACCTGAAGACTAGCGACAGGGGACGAGCGGAAGGCACCCGACGCCAGGCGAAGGCCACGGTGGAGAAGAGGATCCAGCATACGGAGTGCCGGAGAGGAGGCGGAGCTGTAGACCACACAGCCGTAGTCGACACGGGATTGCACCAGGGAGGTGTACAGGCGCAGCAGAGTACGCCTGTCCGCCCCCCAGGTCGTGTGGGACAGATGACCCAAAAGGGAGAGGGTGCGGCGAGATGTTTGCCGCAACCGCCTAAGGTGTGGAACCCAACCGAAAAATCCGTCGAGGGTCATACCCAGGAATCTAACGGATGGGACGAGGGGAAGAGGAGTGCCGGCAAGGGTAAGGGCGAAGGTATGCGACAGACGGAGGCGCCGAGGACGGAAAAGCATACTGGAAGACTTAGAGGGTGAGAAAGCATAGCCAACCGAGGACGCCCAGCGAACCACCGCGTTGATGGCTAGCTGGAGCCGACGTTCAGCCAAAGACGGGAGGCGGCCAGAGCAATAGATAGCCAGGTCATCGGCATAGAGGGAGCTACGAACGGATGTAGGCAGGACCGTAGCGACTGTGTTCATCACGAGTGAGAAACACAAGACGCTAAGGACACTACCCTGAGGGACACCCTCCTCCAACGGAAAGCGGTCAGAGAGGGCAGAACCGATGCGGACGCGGAAAGAACGGGCGGACAAGAAGTTATAAATAAAGGAAGGGAGAAAGCCTACGAAACCCAGGGAGCGTAAGCAGTCGAAGACCGCGCTCCGCCGGGTAGTATCGTAGGCCTTCTGGAGGTCGAAAAAGACGGCGAGTACAAATTGACGGCGGGAGAAAGCCTCCTGCACGTCATGGCTAAGGAGAAGGAGGGGGTCGGTGGTAGACCGGAAGCGCCGGAAACCAGCCTGGGTAGCAGGGTACTGGTCACTCGCCTCCAAGGTAAAGGACAGCCGCGAGGCGACCATCGCCTCCATCACCTTGCAGGCACAGCATGTTAGGGAAATGGGGCGATAGTTCGACGGGAGTGAGGGGTCTTTATCGGGCTTCGGGATGGGGACGACGATGGACTCACGCCATCGGTCCGGAAATGAACCCTCCAACCAAATCCGGTTATAGAGGTCCAGTAGAAAGCTGAGAGCAGAGGGGTGGAGATGCCGTAAAAAGTCATAGGGGATATTATCGGGGCCGGGGGCGGAGGAGCGTCGGGGCGGAGGGCCTCCCGAAGCTCTGTCATGTGGAAGAGGTGATTATAGGGGTCATCCCTATGAGGTGGAAATTCCGGTGGGTCGCGGCGGGAGTGGGGGGAATCGGAACTGGAGATGGCTGCAAAGTGCGCCGCGAGTGCGTTCGCGACGGCCTCCGGATCGGACACGAACTCGTCGTCCCCGACCCGAAGCACCGGGGGTCGAGGGGGGACACGGGTCCCCTCAAAGCTACGCACCTTGCGCCAAACAGTCGAGGGGGCAGTCGAGGAGGAGATCCCGGACACGTAACTCCGCCAGGAGGTACGCCGGGCCAGTTTCAGGACCCGACGGGCCACTGCCTTCAGGCGCTGAAATTCTATCTTGTGCTCCAGCTGGCGGGTCCGGTAGAACGGCGGCCGGCACGGCGCCGCTCCTGAACGGCATGGGAGCACTCTGGGGTCCACCATGGGACGCTTCGCGGCCTGGGGAGCCAGAGGTACGGGGGATGCAACTGGCGGCAGCCGAGAGGATCTTACTCTCGAGGAAGGCGAGGGCCTCATTGACGGAGGGAAAGGCAGGAATTGATGGCGAGATCGCCGTGCCCCTCGCGTATGAGGCCCAGTCTGCTCGGCGAACAGAGGTGGGGGGGAGGAGACGGGTTGGGGTAAGACACACTGGGAAATGGTCACTGCCGGAAGAATCCGGCAGGACCTCCCAGGTGAACTCCGTCACGATTTCGAGGGAAACCAGGGAAAGGTCGATACAGGTGAAACTGTCATGGGCCGAGTGAAGGCAGGTTGGGGAGCCATCGTTCAGAAAGGTGAACTCGAGCTCGTCCATAAGGGAGAGAAGGGTCCCGGAGAGAAAGGTGGAGCAAACGTCCCCCCAGGCCGGGTCCCGACTGTTGAAGTCCCCGAGAATCAGAAAAGGGCGGGGAAGCTGGAGAATTAGGTCACGGAGAGAATCGGGTGGAGGGCGTACGTTAGGGGAGAGGTAAAGAGAGCAGACCGTGAGCTGGCGCCCCAAGGAAAGGCGCACGGCCACAGCTTGCAGGACTGTACGGAGCGGGAGGGGGCGGAAAGGGACGGAGCGGTGCACGAGACCGCGGCGCCCCCCCCCCCCCCATCGAGAGGCGGGGAAGGGAGCCCGCAGTAACCGGACACTCGAGGGAGGGAACGGGATCCCAGAATCGTCTCCTGAAGGCAGAAACACGCCGGACACCTGGAGGCCAGGAGAGAGGAGAGACTCTCGAGGCCTACCAGGAGCCCGCGTGTTCCACTGCAGGAGCGAGGTATAGGGAGGGGTAGGAAGGTCAGCGTAAAGGATGGTTATGGGTGGGTGGGCCGATCGGGCGGCCCGAGATTAAAGAGGGAATCGGAAAGCCCCGGAGTTCAGCGAGGGACGCCGAACGAGGGCGAAGGCGAGGGTCACCCCGACGAGGGGGCGATGTGGAACCAGACGCCGGCAAGTCCTCCAGAAGAGGAGTCTCCCGGACGTCCGGGGAGAGCGATGCAGAGAAGGGGATGTGAGAGGTATCCAGAATGCCCCTCCCTTCACCGGAGGTGCGGGGGAGGCAGGACTACGAGGGGGAGTGGAAAATAATACCTCACCCAGAGGCATTGGCAGGTCGAGGAGAGAGATGGGGCGGGTCAAACGCGGGGGCGTGCACGTCCCACCCACGCCGACCAGGCGGGCGAGTTCCCCCTCCAGTGGGTCCATCGACCGGGCCGGAGAGGGGTGTATCTCAGCCCCCACCACGAGGGCCGTCGGGGACCCCAGGGGGGAGCGTGCATAACGGTTGCGCGGTGGGGACGGTGAAGACACCGGGGCGGTAGGGCGAAGGGGGCGTTTGTGTTTGGGAGAGGAAGGTGATGCGAGGCTTATGGCTTCGAACCTTTCGGGGTCACCACTGGCGCGGCGCTTGCGGCCCCTACCCCTCCGTCGTGCTGCCCGCATGGGTGACGGCGGGTCACGATCCGGAATGGGGGTGGCCGAAGGCGCCGGTGGAGAGGGCGTAGAAGGGGCAGGGGGGGTTGCCGACGAAGCATCGGCGTTCGCGGAGGGAGCACGTGGGGACGCGCTGGTAGTACGGGGAGCCGCGGTAGGAGTCCGCTGGGCGGCAGAGGATGGACTGGGAGTAGCGGACACGGTGGGTGGAGGCGCGTTGGGAACCGCCGGTGAGGACGGGGTCCGGGAACGGAGAGCCTCGGCGTACGAGGCACCACGCCGGGCCTCGCAGCCACGCAACCGGTCCCGCGCCTCCCGAGCGCTGAGAAACTCTGATGAACAGAGGGCCCGAACCTCCCTTTCAAAGAGGAAGGACGGGCAAGAGCGGGATGAAGCAGGGTGTGATCCATGGCAGTTGGTGCAGGAAGGCGGAGCAGTACAGGGCAAGGGGTGGGGAGGGCCGCCGCAGCGGACACACAACGGGGCCGGCTGACGGCAGGAGCTGCTCACGTGGCCAAACCTATTACACTGAAAACAGCGCGTAGGATCTGGCACGTATGGTCGTACTGAGAATTCGCACGCTCGTCTCTCACCAAAGCCCCAGAATACCGAAACGGGGGGCACCAGTGAGTCGAAAGTGAGGAGCAGGCGAGGAGAAGGGGCGGTTGGGGATCGCGATCTGTCGGGAAAGCGGTACACCCTCACAACACCCTGGGAGGCGAGGTCAATCTGGAGGTCTTCCACCGGGATGGGTAGAAGACGAGCAGCGTAAATTGTGCCCTGGCACTGATTGAGGCGGGGGTGGGGAGTCACCGTGATCCCGCAGCCCAGGACATCGGGGATAGCGAGCAGAGAGGAGGTTTCGGCAGAGGAACGCGACCTTATCAAAATGGAGCCATCCCTCTGAGGCCGAAAGTCAAAACGCGCCGTCCCCGTCTTCCCATGGATCGCTCGAAAGAGGCGTTCGTGGTTAGTGGGGAGGGCTTGGAGGAGGAGGGGCGGAGGACGAGGAACTTGTCCATCGTCCTAAGGCCGAGTGAAGCCGTCTGGCCAAACACCACCGGAACTTCGAGGGGGCGAGAAGACGAGAAAGGCGGACGGCGACGTCGGGTCCCACGTCCCCCAGGGGCCGAGGGGGCCGGGGGCGATGAGGCCCGACCGGAGTGGGAGGCGACCGGGGCCGCGGGCCTCCCACCTGAGGGCGAAAAAGCAGGTGGGTCCCTATCGGGACGTGGAATATGGGGGGATCCAGGGGTCGGGGGTCCACTGCAGGTCCATCCGCTACTGGCGGGGGTCGGGCAGCGGCGCCACGAGCCTGGGGAAGAGAGGGAGAGGAGGTGTCGGCAAGAAGAGCAGACGGGGTGGGCGAGGGCTGCCGACTGCCCTTACCAGACCCACGGTCCAAAGAGGTAGTCAGAGGGAGGTCAGATGCACAAGCCGGGTCGTCAACGAGGTCCATTAGATTTGTAAGTGTTTCCATAGAAAATTTTTATTGTTGTTTCGCGCACGGGGCCGCGGGGAACCGATTACCCTGGGCCCAAGGGGACCAAGCGCACGCCGGCGGGGGGTGGGTGCCTCGTCCCATGTAGGTACCCCCGTTTCAAAAGGGGCCCTTGCAGCGTCGAGAGTTTCCCCCCGCCGGCAGCAAAGACCAAGGCCCCCCAGGGTCCCAGGCCTGGGCACCCTACCAGCCAACTTAGTCCGGCCCCGGCCATGGGGGCGAGACCCCCAGCGACCAGCCCCGGCAGCCCACGGGGCGCGCGAAGTGAACAGAGAAAGCAGAAAAAACAGAGGGGGCAAGGAAGAGGGTAAAGAGGGGAAGACAGGAAAGAGGGGGCTGTAGGATAGCAGGGTATGCTAAAAGTCCACTTCGCAACCGGGCGGGGACCCGGCAGGGCCCCCAGCCGCGGCTGACCCCCCTCGCCACATGGAGGCAGGAGCCCGCGGGCGATCCACCCCAGAAAGACCGCCCGCGGGGAGGGGGATATATATATATATATATAATATTTAAGAGAAATCCAATGACAAGGAGAAATGTAAATGCCATGAAAGTCTTCTTTAATGCGCAACGTTTCGAGCAATACGCTCATCTTCAGGCTGTTTAATAACAATGTGAAATTAAAATCAATATTGAATGAAAAACAAAACAGAAAATTTCTATAACCTATTCGTAAAGACAAATTTTAAAAGACTGAGAAAAGAGGGTTAAATTCTAAGTTATACAGATTTACATATAAAAATTAAGAAGTTATTTTTAAATACATGTAGTAAAAGTGAAATTAATACACTGGAAAAACCAATAGTACACTGGAAACACTGGAACTATCTACCTTACACTGCAGTATCCGAGGCCGACTAATTTGAGCAGACAAAGAACGGGAACACGAGAGAATGGCGAGGGCGATTGGGGACGGAGGGATTATAAGGAATTGGGGAAGGAGGAGGGATCATAGCAAATTGTCTGCCTAAAATCCATAAAGCTGGAACACCTCTCCGTCCTATTTTAGCTTCGTATAACTTACCCACCTTTCAATTGGCAAAATTTGTTGTTCGTCTCCTGTCCCCCTTTGCGAAAAATGCTTACACTATAAATAACTCGTTTGAATTCCAAAAAGACCTCCTTGGTAAAAACTTCGATTCAAAAAAGTTTTTTGTCAGTTTTGATGTAAAGTCACTTTTCACAAATGTACCTGTATCTGAAACTATTGCCATTATTTTAGATAGGGTTTTTAGCTCAGTTGATAATTTTCATGGTTTTCATTGTCTCATTTGAAGGAACTTTTAGAATTGGTCTTCAAACAATGCTATTTCACTTTCAACAATAAGGTTTACCAACAAATTGATGGGGTAGGGATGGGATCACCAGTCGGACCGTTAGCAGCTGACTTTTTTATGACTCATTTAGAAAGTGTAATTTTTAGACAATCTCCCACTCATCTCAAGCCAATTTTCTATCGACGCTTCGTGATGATTCGATAGCAGTCTTTGATAATGCGGTACAAGCGCAACAATTCTTTAACTTCCTAAATTCTTTGCACCCCAATATAACGTATACAATGGAAACTGAGAAAAATGGCTCCCTCCCCTTCTTAGATCTTTTAATTTCGAAAAACGGTGATTCTATTACTACATCAGTTTACAGGAAACCCACTTTCACTGGTTTGGGCATGAATTTTTTTAGTTTTACTGATTTCAACTATAAGATGTCTTGTATTAAAACTCTCCTGTTCAGAGGATATAATTTGACCTCTAATTTTACCTTACTTAATGATGAATTTAATAATCTAAGATCATACTTTACTAATAATAGTTTTCCTGTTCAATATGTAGACAAACTAATTAGATCCTTCTTAAATAATGTTTATAGCCCTCAACTTCCATGTATTACAGTACCGAAGGATATAAAATATTTCTTGGTACCTGAAATGGGTCCTTTGAATAAGGAATTTAAGCTTAAATTTACAAAATTGTTAAGGAAATTTTTTTATCATACTGATTTCCGCATCATATTTATTAATAAACGTCTCTAGGTAGCTTTTTCTCAGCGAAGGATCGAACCCCTGACTCGTTGCGTAGCGGTGTTGTATATTTATTTACCTGCCCTAGGTGTCTCCTTGGGAATTACATCGGCAGCACTGTTCGCTCGCTCAGGGCTAGATTTTATTCGCATATGGGAATAAGTGGCCGAACAGGTAAAATTTTAAAAACCAAAGAGCCTCCAGTATTCGTGAACACAGCATTCAATGTAAGGTGATGTCACTTTAGACAATTTTAAAATTCTTGGTTGTAATACTTGTCCCAACTCACTAAGAATTTTAGAATCGCTGTTCATTAAAGCATTGTCCCCTAGTCTGAATGTTGACTCATCGGCCGTCCCTCTCAATTTGCTATGATCCCTCCTCCTTCCCCAATTCCTTATAATCCTCCGTCCCCAATCGCCCTCGCCATTCTCTCGTGTTTCCCGTTCTTTGTCTGCTCAAATTAGTCGGCCTCGGATACTGCAGTGTAAGGTAGATAGTTCCAGTGTTTCCAGTGTACTATTGGTAATTTTTCCAGTGTATTAATTTCACTTTTACTACATGTATTTAAAAATAACTTCTTAATTTTTATATGTAAATCTGTATAACTTAGAATTTAACCCTCTTTTCTCAGTCTTTTAAAATTTGTCTTTACGAATAGGTTATAGAAATTTTCTGTTTTGTTTTTCATTCAATATTGATTTTAATTTCACATTGTTATTAAACAGCCTGAAGATGAGCGTATTGCTCGAAACGTTGCGCATTAAAGAAGACTTTTCATGGCATTTACATTTCTCCTTGTCATTGGATTTCTCTTAAATATTAAATTGAAGCTCTGTAGAAGCAACCCGCATGATATATATTAATATATATATATATTTTTTTTTTGTTTCAAAGAATGACCGCTCATGGCCACCAAAAGAAAGGTGGATAGCAGAGCGAACACAGAACGAAGAGTATGGAACAACTAACGGAAATGAACAATAGACGGGGGGGGAGGAGGAGGAGGTGGGGGAAAAGCAAAAAGATCATAGTGGGGTCACAGCCGGTAAAGAAGTCGGGAGCGAAAGAGGAAGGAGAACAACCCGGTTATCGAAAAGTAGGACCTTCAGACAGAAGAGCGCCAAGCCTATCACAAAGCCCACGTCTCCAAAAAGGGAAAATACTCTGCGCGCAGCGCAGAGTAAAGCGGACACTCCACCAGAGGTGGGCAACTGTAAGTAGGACGTCACAATTGGGACATCGGGGCACCCGATCCCCGGCCATCAAATAGCCATGGGTCAGGTGGGTGTGGCCAATACGGAGGCGGGCCAGAGCCACCTCCTTATGGCGCGACCGATGGAAGGAAGAGGCCCAACATCCCAACTTGGGTTTAATCTTGCAAAGTTTGTTGTCCGTAGCGCCATCCCAGCGACTCTGCCACCGGGAGCGCAAAAACCTACGGAAGCCAGGGATATAATCAGAAAAAGGGAGGGACACAGGTGAAACCTGCAGTCGGCACGCGGAACGGGCAGCTCGATCGGCAGCCTCATTTCCAGCCACGTTAACATGTGCTGGGACCCAGCAAAATACCACCTCCTTGCCACCGAAAGCGACAAGAGTATGGTACAGTAGCTGGATTCGTCGGACCAGCGGGTGGACAGAGTCAAAACACTCCAGGCCATCCAGGGCACTGCGGGAATCCGAATGGATGACGAACGACCCATCCGGATGCTCCCGCACCACCTCCAGAGCGCTCAGAATGGCATAGAGCTCCGCCGTAAAAACGGAAGCCTCATCAGGGAGACGGGTACATCGGGGAGCAAGGACAGACGACTGGGGAACAGCCGCGGATCCAACGCCCCCCGACGACCTCGAGCCATCCGTGAAGATCGCAACACATGCAGAGTGACACAGGAAGAGACCGAAGCAAGGCAGAGTCCGACTCGGTCTGCGAACGGGGCGCAACGCCCTACAGCACGCAACAGGGGTGCTCTCCCAAGGTGCAACACCACTGAAAGAGACCGGTATAACGGATGGAGGGGGAGTGCCCATACCATCGAGGAGGGAGGTCACCGTGTCGGTGAAATACCAACCCCCATCCCGGCAGAACGCCCTCTCAACCACCTGGAACAGAGGAGAGGTGGGAAGACGGAGGATCCGGAGATAGTGTTTAGCAACGAGGAACGACCTCCGATCCTCCAAGGGAGGGATGTCGCACTCAACCTGCAGACTATCAACCGGAGAGGAGCGGAAGGCGCCAGATGACATGCGCAGTCCTCTAGAGAGGACCGGATCCAGTATCCGAAGGGCCGTGCGGGAGGCGGAGCCATACACCACACTCCCATAGTCTAATTTGGACTGTACCAGGGACACGTACAAACGGAGGAGCGTCCGCCTATCCGCGCCCCATGTAGTATGCGACAGATGCCCCAGCAAATCCAGGGTACGTCTCGCGGACTCGCGCAGCCGGCGAAGGTGGGGAACCCAGCTCAAACGGCTGTCGAAAACCATACCCAAGAAGAGTACTGATGAACGAGGGCCAGAGGCTGACCCCCGAGTGTAAGGTTAAAGGCCGGGATGGCGCCGGATCCCCGTCTCCTCGACGGAAGGAAGGCCACACACGAAGTCTTCGGGAAGACAACGTAAGGCCCACCGACGACGCCCAGCGTTCAACCCGATTGACCGCGAGTTGGACTTGCCTCTCCACGAGGGGGGGACTCGTCCCCGCGGCATAGACAGCCAGATCATCTGCATAGATGGAACAGCGCACCGAGGGCGGAAGAGCTCCCGGTAGCGCAGACATAACTAGGTTGAAGCAGAGACGCTCAACACACCCCTGGGGCACCCCCTCCTCCTGAACATACAGGGCAGATAGGGCCGCCCCATTACGGACGCGGAAAGTGCGACGGCAGAGGAAGTTGCGAAGAAACGTGGGCAAAAAGCCCACAAAACCAAGAGACTTCAAACGGTCCATGACACTCCCCGACGGGTCGTGTCATAGGCCTTTTGGACGTCAAAAAACGGCCAGAACAAGATTCCGGCGGGAAAATGCCTCCCGTACATCATGGCCAAGGAGGAGAAGGGGGTCCAGAGTACCCCGAAATCGACGAAAACCATACTGGGTCGGGGGGCATAACCCAAGCGACTCCAGTGTAAAGGAAAGTCGGACGGCCACCATCTTTTCGAGGAGCTTGCATAAGCAGCTCGTCAAAGCAATAGGCCGATAGCTCGCCACCTCCGCCGGATCCTTCCCCGGCTTAGGTATCGGGACCACAATCGCCTCCCTCCAACGGGAAGGGAACGACCCCTCAACCCACATCCGGTTGAAAAGATCCAGCAAGAAGTGCAGGGCCATCGGGTGCAGATTCCGAAGAAAGTCATACGGAATGTCATCAGGGCCAGGAGCGGAAGAACGACGGGTTGCCAAGCAGCCCGAAGTTCCCGCATCGGAAAGAGATGGTTATAGGGCTCGTTCCCAGGGGGCGGGAACGTGACCTCCGATAAAGGGCGATCGCAGCTGAAGGCGAACGGGAAACCGCAGCAAAAGCACCGGCCAGCCGATCAGCCACAGCAGCAGGATCCGAAAGGAAGCCGTCCCCGTCCCGAAGGACAGGGCGACTAGCAGGGACCGGCCTCCCCTCGATACTACGTACCTTCCGCCACACAGCAGCAGAAGGGGTAGATGAGGAGATGCCGGACACAAAAGCACGCCAAGAGGCCCGACGGGCCAACTTGAGAGTCCGGCGGGCGAAAGCCTTCGCCCGCCGCATCTCAATCAAGTGGCCCGCGCGCCGGGTGCGGTGGAAGCGGCGCGTTGCCCTCTTCCTCTCGCACACCGCCTGGTGACATGCTGGAGTCCACCACGGGACGCTACGAGTCCGCGGGTTACCGGAAGAACGAGGAATACAGTCTCCGCGACGCCCATCACCACCCGCTCGAAGAACTCCAAGCTCTCATCCACCGAGCCAAAGCTCAACCGAACGGACAATGACGGAACGAGCTCTGAAAGATGGCCAGTCAGCCCGCGCAAGGCACCACCTCGGTCGAGACGAAACGCCCGGCTGCGGACCGACCGGCTCAAGACAGACTGGGTAATGATCACTGCCATAAGAGTCCCCCAACACCTTCCACGAAAAATCGAGTAAGGCATCGAGGGACACCAAGGAGAGATCAATACAGGTAAATGAACCCGTGGGTTCGTGGAAGTAAGTAGGTTCACCGGAATTGAGACACGCAAAGGAAAGTTCCTCCATTAAGGAGAGTAAAATCCAGCAACATTAGTCGACCGAACATCTCCCCAAGCCGGGTCGCGACTGTTAAAGTCCCCGAGGAGGAGAAACGGTCGGGGTAGTTGCAGCACCAATCGCGAACCGCGTCGCGAGAAGGAGGGTCATGAGGAGGAATATAAACCGAGCAGGCAGTGTACTGGCGATCTAAAAAGAGCCGCACAGCCACAGCCTGCAAGGAAGTGCGAAGAGGCACACCACGCGATGGTAACGAATGATGCACGTAAATCGCCGCACCCCGCCGGCGTGTGCGCTCATCCGGGGTGCAAGGGAAACCAACATAGCCAGAGAGACGAGGGAGTCCCCGCGCAGCCAGGATAGTCTCCTGGAGACAAACACAGGAAGGCCGCTCGCTCTCCAGCAGGGAGGCAAGGTTCTCCCAGTTAGCTAAAAGCCCCCTACAGTTCCAATGCAAGATGGAACTGTAAGGGGAAGCGGCATTATAAGAGGCAGAGAAAACAGCGAAATAGCCACGGACCAAGCTGAGCAGCAAACTCAACGGTCCGTAACCAGGGACGGAATCGGTTTCCCCGACTCACCCAGAACTGGGGGGGTAGGGGCCACCGACTCCGCATCTGCTGCACCCGTAGTAGGACGAGAAGTGGAGAGTAGAACAGGGAGGTCAGAGGGGGGCTCTCCCGGCGGGGGGAGAGACGACGAGTCGGGCCCAGCCGAAACCCCCAACTCCCCACAAGAGGGGGACCGGGGGGAACCAGCTGTTCGAGGGCTCGTCAAACCAGACAAGCACTGACGGGGGGGAGAGGAAAGGTCGACCACAAGTGGGAGAGGTAGATCCAGGGAGAGACCCGACCACTCTCAGCAGGAGCCGGAGAGAGAGACTCCATGAAGGAGGGCCAGGCCCCTCTCGACCGGGTCTATCATGGGAACAGAGTCAGTAATCGAGGGTGTCATGGGGCAATGCACCTCGACCGACACCCGGACACTGGTCGGGGCACCGGGAGGTGACGCCCCACCAGCGCTCCGTATAGGGGGGGGGGGGGGGGGGGGGGGGGGGGGGGGGGGGGGGGGGGGGGGGGGGGGGGGGGGGGGGGGGGGGGGGGGGGGGGGGGGGGGGGGGGGGGGGGGGGGGGGGG
>JAJOZX010011585.1:37500-109762 GCA_023014485.1 Bathynomus jamesi | reverse complement strand
CGCAACTAACGGCCTCGTCGAACGCTTCCATCGCCAGCTGAAGTCATCCCTTATGTGTCACGAAGACTCCCATTGGATGGATAAGCTTCCACTCGTGTTGCTTGGTATTCGCTCTGCATTTAAGAGTGATCTGAAGACTACAGCGGCTGAACTAGTCTATGGAACAACACTGCGGCTACCAGGTGGCTACTTCACTGCAGGGATAAGTCATGTGATCCTACGGAATTCGCTCAAACACTTTCCTCTCACATGCAGTCCCTTCAGCCTGTTCCCCTCGATTGACTAGCCAACAGAACATCTTTGTTTCCCAGCCCTCCAGTCTTGCACCCACGTTTTCGTTCGTCGTGTACCCTCCCAAAACGGCCTCTCAATGTCCATATGACGGGCCCTATGAAGTTCTCCGACGTACGCGCAAATCATTTCTCATCCAGCGCGGTTCCAAGGTCGACAAGGTTTCTATCGATCGTCTTAAGCCTGCGTTTTTGGAATCAACCTTAAGCGAGTACATGTAGCTACCAAAAAGGTCCAGGGGAAATCAGTGTCGTTCGGAACTCTTTGAACTTCTCTCTGGTGGGGGAGTGTGTAGTGAATACTCTTATTTTAGTTTAAAGATAAATGTTAATTTTACCGTCTGAATTTCGGAATAGTATAAATTCATTTTAAATTAGTTACCCCATTATAATTCAATTGTGAACCACATTAATACTAATTTATGTATACTATATTATTTTATTGTATGTAAACATAATTAATTATATATCACAATTGTCAGTTAATTATTTATATTCAAATATTTATTTTAATCTAATACCATGTCCATTTTACAATAAATAATAGAAAACCAAGGGTTATATTTTCCACCTTTGGTACTGTCGCAGTTTCGCCTAACGGACTCAATACGGCTAGTGAGATAATCACTGGTTGGCACTTAACTAGCGGCAGTGCTTATGGCTACATCATCCAGGTTAACCTATACCGGATAGATGCGCTACGGTCCCAAGCCGTAGCTTGCCTAGGCCGACGACGACGACGTAAACCAACACAATATTAAAACCATTAAAATTAAAACCTTAAAGCAAAATGAAAATTGCATCAATACAAAATTAAAATCATTTAAATTTCATCACTATAAAAACTAAAATTAAATTAAATTACCTCAATAGGTAAATACACAATGTTTACATCCACCTCCATACTTGGCAAAGCCTAAGAGAACACTGGATGGTCAGAGGATTAGAAAGGGTATGTCTATGACAATCGGTTGGTTAGTTAAAAGAGCTGTAATTTGTAGGATGAGCTATTATTGTTAAGGGAGGGTTTGTTTCTATACAGTAGATGTACAAAGATTCTAAAATTCGGAGTTCTGTGAGGTTATTGGATCTAGTTAAAATTTCAAACTGAGTTTTGTGAAGGGGATGGTTGTTTTCATTACTATGGTTTCTAATTGCGGATTGTGGAGGGCTACTGAGGGGACGGTTGGTACGGACTGACAAGCCCAAATGTTACCGTATTTGTTCGGATTACTTTTCATTAAACGAAGAATTTAAATTTTTAAAACAGTACTTTATTAACAATTACTACCCTTCTCATCTATTCGATAACCAATTAAAGAAATTTTTAAATAACACTTTTAATACTAAACTCCCCATAACTACAGTACAAAAAGAAACCAGATATATTAAATTACCTTTTTATGGTTATTTATCATTGCGTATTCGAGGTGAATTGTCCAAACTGCTCAAGTCTAGTTATCCACAAATAAATTTTAGATTCGCCTTCGTCAACCCACTTAAATTATCAAATTTTTTAAAGTTCAAAGATGAATTCCCCAAAACTGTATGCCCCAATGTTGTTTACAAATACACGTGCGACAGCTGTAAGGCTGCGTATATTGGCAGCACTCAACTCCAACTGGAGGTGCGCCCTTTCTCAACATTTGGGCTTGTCAGTCCGTACCAACCGTCCCCTCAGTAGCCCTCCACAATCCGCAATTAGAAACCATAGTAATGAAAACAACCATCCCCTTCACACAACTCAGTTTGAAATTTTAACTAGTCCAATAACCTCACAGAACTCCGAATTTTAATCTTTGTACACCTATAGAAACAAACCTCCCTTAACAATAATAGCTCATCCTACAATTACAGCTCTTTTAACTAAACCAACCGATTGTCATAGACATACCCTTTCTAATCCTCTGACCATCCAGTGTTCTCTTAGGCTTTGCCAAGTATGGAGGTGGATGTAAACATTGTGTATTTACCTATGAGGTAATTTAATTAATTTTAGTTTTTATTAGTGATGAAATTAAATGATTTTAATTTTGTATTGATGCAATTTTCATTTTGCTTTAAGGTTTTAATTTTAATGGTTTTAATATTGTATGATGTAATTTTCACTTTTCACTTTTACTTTTGTTTTAAGGTTTTAAGATTTAATTCACGATGATGACAAAAGATTTGTCGAAACGTCTGAAGTACAAATAAATGAAATGTTTGCCGTTGTGGATCCTTCTGTCATCTATATATATATATATATATATATATATTATATATAATATATATATTATATATAATATATATATATAAAGGGTGTCCAGAGAAATGGGAACCAAAAGAAACCCTGTAACTCTTAAAGTATAAGTCCTTTTATAAATCATACGCATCATTCGAAAGAGGATAGTTACAACAAGTTTGTACAGGATTGTATAGGTTTTGACAATACAAGACAAGATAAGATACAAAAAAAATAAAAGTGTTAGTTAAAACTAACCCTTCAAGATGACTGCATGGACTGTGGAACAGCTGCGTTTCATAAACTGAGCAATATTATGAGCATGGAAGAATGTAGTTTTCAGCTCAAAGATCTTTCAAGACAAATTTTCAGAGTGTCAAAATCACCTTCTAAGAGCTGAAACTACACTTCTTCCCTGCTTCATAATATTGCTCAGTTATGAAACGCAGCTGTTCCACAGTCCATGCAGTCATCTTGAAGGGTTAGTTTTAACTAACACTTTTATTTTTTTGTATCTTATCTTCTCTTGTATTGTCAAAACCTATACAATCCTGTACAAACTTGTAACTATCCTCTTTCGAATGATGCGTATGATTTTATAAAAGGACTTATACTTTAAGAGTTACAGGGGTTTCTTTTGGGTCCCATTTCTCTGGATCACCCTTTATATAATATATATATATATATATATATATATATATATATATATATATATATATATATATATATATTTAATATATATTATATATATACATTGTGGTTTATATATATATATAATATATATATATATATATATATATATATAAATAATTATTATATATATATATATATATATATATATATATATATATATATATATATATATATAATATCTTATATATATATATATATATATACACAAGGGAAAAGAAACAACAAAAGTGGTTTCTTTCCCTTCGTGGTTTTATTCATCATAAATATTTTTCACGTGTCACTTTCGTGAAATAATTTTCATATATATATATATCCAAAGCTATGACTTCTCCTTAGGGAAACGGAGCTTACAGATGAAAAAAGGACCAACACAACGGCAAAATTTTCGTTTATTTTTTGTACTTCAGACGTTTCGACAAATCTTTTGTCATCATCAGTGAATGAAGTCTTAAAACCTTAAAACAAAATAAAAATAATGAAAATTACATCAATACAAAATTAAAATCATTAAAATTACTCACTACAAAAAATTAAAATCATTAAATTAAATAAATTACCTCAACAGGTAAATACACATGTTTACATCAACCTCCATACTTGGCAAAAACTAAGAGAAAACTGTATGGTCAGTAAATTAGAAGGCATGATATGTCTATGAAATCGGTTGGTTAGTTAAAAGAGCTATAATTTGTAAGATGAACTATTATTGTTAATGGAGGGGTTGTTTTTCTATAGATTCTATAGAAACAAACCCTCCATTAACAATAATAGTTCATCTTACAAATTATAGCTCTTTTAACTAACCAACCGATTTTCATAGACATATCATGCCTTCTAATTTACTGACCATACAGTTTTTCTCTTAGTTTTTGCCAAGTATGGAGGTTGATGTAAACATTGTGTATTACCTGTTGAGGTAATTTAATTTAATTTTAATGATTTTAATTTTTTGTAGTGATGTAATTTTAATGATTTTAATTTTGTATTGATGTAATTTCATTATTTTTATTTTTGTTTTAAGGTTTTAAGACTTAATTCACTGATGATGACAAAAGATTTGTCGAAACGTCTGAGTACAAAAAATAAACGAAAATGTTTGCCGTTGGTGTTGGTCCTTATATATATATATATATATATCACGGTGAACCAAAAGTAGGTGGACAGTAGGTTGAATACGGTTTGTGTTATATTATATTATAACTATGGTGTTTCATTATAACTATGGTGTTTTGTGTTTTATTATATTAAATAGTATAACTAAATTTTTTAAATTTTATTTTGTATTTATAGTATACAAAAAATTGAAATATGTAATTCTCAAAATAAACGTTATTCATTTACTGTCCACCTACATTTGGTTCACCCTATCTATATATATATATATATATATATATATATATATATATATAATATATATATGCACTAAAATCACAGAATAACTGTCTTATTAATAAGCAAACAACCACAGGGAAAAGGAAAAGGAAACACGAAGTCCGAGCGCTTTCGTGATATATTCACATCTTCAAGGAGAAACAAGGTTGTTTGCTTATATATATTATATATATATATATATATATACTATATATATATATATATACGTTTCGCCATATACTTCAGGCATCTTCAGAAGAGTATATTTTTTTTTTTAAAGTACAGAATGAATCTATTCGTATGTAAAATTTATAGATATAACTAAACTTTTTTCAAAAGTTCAATGTTTTTCCTCATTATATGGATGGACAATCATTGAATGTTATTGAATTTCTAATAATAATAATAATAATAATAATAATAAAAGTGTAAACATGAATTTAACTCACAAAAGAGTACTTCGTAGTCACCGGAGTTTGATCTCAAGTATTGGTTGTCTTTCGACCAGTCTAAATGAGTCACGAAGTTGGAATGACCCTGAAAATAATGTACATAACTCATTAAAATATGTATACCACACATACACACACACACACAATTATTTATATATATATATATATATATATATATATATATATATATATATATATATATATATATATATATATATATAGGGTGGCGCAAAAGTTGCGCATTATAGGAATTTTCAGTGTTGACTATTATGTTTTTCTTTTAGATAGGGGATGGCTGCGAAATAAACAATAGACGAGAGAGTGAGTTTGGTTTTAATGCATGGAATACCAGGTACTACAAATCGATGAATCGCGTACAGAATTTAAATTCTGTATTGATTCATCGATTTGTAGTACCTGGTATTCCATACATTAAAACCAAACTCACCTTCTCGTCTATTGTTAATTTCGCAGCCATCCCCTACCTAAAAGAAACAAAATATAGTCAACACTGAAAATTCCTATGATGCGCGACTTTTGCGCCACCCTATATATAATATAATATATATATATATATATATATATATATACTCGGATACAAAAATTGTGTCCACGTCAGAAATAAGTAAATACAGTTTATGAAGTATGACGACATTAACATCTAAATTAGTTGCCATGTAAACGTTACACATGTTTATTGCGTCATAGCAATAGCGGAACTTTGTCCGGAACTATTATTATTATTATTTTATACCCATTTGACATTTTAAATACGTTATTCATTCGAATGATTTTGTGAGCATTACATAATTATAATTTCCCTGTCTATACGAAGGAATTTCAGCAAAGGATTCAGTTGTCAGAATATTTACGTTACGTTTCTAGCGTACATGCTGCTTTATTACGCATTCTATACAACGTACTATCTATAATGTCGTTTTACATCTCCAAGGTCACGCACCAATGGCGTAACACGCATCTTCGCTGTCATTTGGAATATGGTAGAGCATTTGTATACTGGAAAAGATACCCTTTATTCTCTGTGTACGCAAAATATGGAGAGATACCATCAACATAATTACATTTATGTACGGGTAATATTTTAGTATCTGCACTTTTGAAAAGGTATACAAAATCATTTCAAGGTCACACACATATAGTGGTAATGCGTATGTCTAGGTCACATTATTTAAATTTATATGATGATAATAATAATGAAAGTAATAATGGCATTATACAAACATTTAGTTCACATCTTATTTGTAGTACAACCCTTTAAACAAGCATAAACCTCAAAAGGTAAAGCTGTAAGGTCCGGGAGATTGGGAGGATATTTTAGGCGAAGATAAAACATAATTTCTTTATCATAATGACGTACGTGAATTCGATCGATCCGGAATTAACTCGGATTCGATATTATTCCAGTTGAACGATTCAAGGTTGGATTTAATTACGGTTAGTATGAGTCGATTAATTCCGGTTCGATTTAGTTACGTTTTGTCTACCTCCGCTTCCCCTATATAATGTAACCTATAACCTAAACAATAGTTTCGTTAGGCAGGAGTCAGGGAGTTTTGGAATTTTCGTTTCTCCTGTCACCGTCCTCTTTAGCTGATCTTTTTCCGTGTTTCGTCTACTCTGTGAGCTGTCCAGCATGCTCTCAAACGCACATTTCTCCTCTATTCCTCACTGCACATAGGCATACATGCGTCTTACACATTACACAAACTTTTCAAAATTTGTAAAAAATAAATAGCAACTATTGAGTGGGGGGGCGCCTTTTTGCGGCATTCGCCTTTGGCTCCTACTCCCTGCATAAAAAACTAGTTAAGCCACTTGTATATAACACGTGTAATTAACTACGTGTCTACCTATCTAGATATATATATATATGCAATTTATTTATAATAATTCAGTGAAGGTAAATGAGTTGCTTACAGACTGTGTTCCATAATATTTGAGCCTTCTCATCCTTGCCTGGTCGATTAGAAGCGTGCAAGAAAATAGTTTTTAAGTAAACAGTATTAAGGTCCGCTTGAAGGGGAACAAAAATTATGGTGGACTCTCCGATCGGATCACGTACCAACTGTAAAAATGACTGACCATCAGCCATTAACCGCTAACCACCGAGTCTGACCGGTGATCCTCGCTTTTCAAAAGTTTCGGCTAATTAAAAACTGTTCAGCTCATCGCATTTCTGCGAGAGAGCTGATGATATTCTGCTTACCCAAATGTTGTCAGACTCCCCAATCCGACCATTATTTATTCCCGCTGGAGGCAGGGAAGAGATGACGTACTACTTTGACTTTATTAACTGGTTGCGTTAATGCCTTTCTCAGTCAGTAAATCTCAAGGTTGCAAAACATTAACCAGATTAATTCCAAGCACTTAAAAAACAAATCAAGTGCTTGCTTTGCACCCAGTTAGGAAAAACTTTCCAGGTAGCACATAACATTTTAACATTATTGAAAGGTTGTACACAAGTTGTCAAATGACATTTTTAAAAAATAAACGTGTTCAAAATGTTTTTTAAAATATCACGCTAACATTGCAAACATATCTTAACGACGTTATTGAAACATAAAAAATGTTATCGCAACGATTTTCAGACCATACATTTTCATGTTAAAGCATTATAATGAACACTTTAAAAAAAAATTTAAATGTTATTTGATAACGTGTGCAACCTTTCAATAATGTTTTAAACTGCTACGTGCTACATTTCAGTAATATTAAAATGTTTGACAGAACATTTTATTAACGTCGTCATCACATTTTTGTTACCCGGGTGGTATTTCTAACAAAAAATAATAGATCGGATGATATACTTCATATTTAAAAACAAATACTACAAATGAGTCGCACTACCGGAAACTTAGAATGTTTCATGTCAATAATTATTATAACCTGAAATAATTACATGATTTGTTCCAACGAATAATTATAACTATAAATAATCGTCAAGACGGGTGAGCCGACAGAATTTGAGCATAAGCTTTACATTTCAATTAAGTCACCAACATTAATTAATGTCCTGATGTACTTTATTTTTTAGCACCCGAACACACGGCAAAAACGTTATGTGCATATGTTGTTGCACTTATCCAATGACAAATGTAAATTTGGTGTCTCATAATGTACATCTTTAAATGTTTTTCATATACGAGACGCTCCGGACCACAACCTGCCAAAGTGGGGCCAGAATTGAGTTATTTATACCGCTATATTACCCCACACTTCCTCTATCCCGTGGGTGAGTCAGGGAGCAGATTGTGGACCTGTACGTATGGCCAGTGACGTACATAAGGGGGGGGGCACAGGCCCCCATTGTAAAAATTATTACTACTCTCATTAAAGATATTTGAAAAAGAAAGTCTCAAAAATCGATAACTTGATGTCATATAGAATTTCAGTTATTTTATGGTTACCAAGACATGTTATTAACTCAAAACTCAAAAGCAATGATTATCCGACTTCTTTTTTTGTTTTGTTTTTTTGTATTGCTTTTTGTCTCCTTAAAACTTTGCTGTGTCCGAATGCCTTTTATTTTTATAATTTTACAATCAAATGTCATAAACGTTATTGATACATATCATCATGTATATGATCCAATTATAATAATTGAAAAATGTGCAGCAATATAGGAAATATATTCCAAGGTGTTGGTGTATTGTACGTACGTAAATGTAGCCCATAATAATTATGATTCTACTATTTTGGCTGGATTAGGAACGTTTATATATGTCTTTATACGTACGATTAATTTGTACAAATTTAATTTTGTCCATAAATTGGAAATAAAATACAACTGAAGCCTTCCAAGATGCAATTCATTTTGATTCCAAATCAATCCTCATCAATTTTGAGCTGACACACACACACACACAATATATATATATATATTGTGTGTGTGTGCCCCCCCCCCTCCTTTAATTAAGAAATGCTGTGTACGCCCCTGCGTATGTCCGAAATCAATCAAATATCGTTATTTGTTCAAAAGTTATGGCATTTTGCAAATTGACAAACTTTACCTGCATTTTCCTCCATTTTTTAATTTTGGCGCTTGACAGCTTGTGGTCCAGAGCATCTCATATACATATACTGTATATAAAACTTCCTGTGGTTTTTAAAATAACCATTAATAAATTTGTAGTCTGAAGAGGGAGTATTTATCGTCGCCTCATGTTCCATTTTTACAGGAAAGCCATTTACCTTATTGGCGTTAAACTACGACTATAATGAAATTAAGCCACTTCAAACAACATTCCAAATTTCCAGCAATGTTCGAATGAATCTTTATGAAAAATCTAGTAATTTGGAATGACTATTTGTGGTTTCGATGTTCATAACAATAATCTATTTTATACATCCATTTCCCAAACCTTTTTAAAAACCAAATGGCGTAAGCAAGGAGCCTATAATGAAAATGAGAAATTAAACGAAGAACGTATACCGGTCTTCAAACACCCCAACGAAGAGAACCTAGTTCTTGCCCTTATTTGAGTCTAATAAGGTTAAAGGCAAAGCCTCGACTCGTTCGGCTTTGATGTTTCAATTTACCTGACATCGCCCCACTCTCATATACTTCCTGCATCCTTCCGACACTTGGTACATGTAGATGTTGTTGTCCCTTGAGCCAATGGCGAGGAACTTGCCATTCGGCGAGAACTGAATCACCTGAAGAAGAAGACTCGAATTTAAATTCAGAAATAAAGGAATAAATATACAACTTAAGGTTCTCGCCTTCACTCACTGTCAGAGCACTGCTCTAGCAGTCACTGTTCCAATATTTATTCCTTAATTTGTGAACAAAATTTTAAAACTTATTTGTGATGTGGCCAATAGCTACCATGAGCATTCGTACTAATGGCGTAGCTCAGTTTAATTCAGATATGCACAAGAAATCTTTTAAAAAGATTTAAAAGGAGCGCAGGAAATAATTCTCAATAGTGCATGTACCTTTTAGCAACAGAAAAACCCAATGGATTTGGTTCATTGCAAGGGAAATAAACTTCTAAAATAAGCAAAAGATGCAACAGTTTTTTGAGGGGTGTGGTTTTATGCAGTCTTTTCCCAACTGAAGTCATTTCCATTTCATTCTTCGTCCATGGACGAGAATCTCAAAAAGAGGCAATTCTCAAATCGATCCAATCCCATTCCCACTTTGTTATACTCTTCATAGAAAATACCCTTCGGGTATGCAACTGTGTCAGTCTTTATTTACTCCTTTCCCAAATCTGGAATTCCCACTTTCGGACCACGAATTGGAATGGCGGCAAGTGGGAAGTAATCGTCTTATGCAAGTAAGGCACGACCAAACTTAAGCTTTTGCTGCTACAATCATAAACAGAACGAACGCAACCGCAGAAGTTTACAGTTCAAATGTTCTCTCAATTTACTCCACATTACGAGTGCATCAGTTTATTCAATTTCGTTTCAAATCCCAATTCTTAATGAAATTTCAGGTCATCGAGAGGAACATGTTCGTACCTGGATGGGCTCCGAAGTGTCTTGGTGTTGCGAGTAAGTCTCTCTCGTCTCGGCGTCCATGACGATCCAACGCCCCGTCGTCATTCCGACGACTACGATTTCGCCATTCCTCGAAAACGAAGCAGCTTGCACGTGTTCCTGAGATCAGTGTCGAAAAATTAAATATATCTTTTATACGATTTAAAAAGGTAACATCCAGAACACCTATTTCCCTACACGCCGTGAACTCCGAACGTCACTTCGGAGAGTAAGTAGCCTACCCAACTTTAACCGCGCCAGAGGTGCGAGTCGAACCTAGGCCTTCGCAACCCACCAAACCCAATCTCCAACCAACGAGCCACGGAGATCTATTTCACTTTCAATAATTAAGAGATCTTTCTTTTGATTTTACTACGATGAAAAGAGTATTTTTGCTTTTATTATCAATCCAATTTTGCCGACATTAAAGTGTGTGATTTTATAGAATAAAAAAGAAAATTCTTAAAGATCTTTCGCTCTTATTTAAGAGAAAGAAAAGATCTAAGACCTCGCTTAATTTGTAAACATTATCTGTTCTGACGAGTCAAGAAGGCAGAAGTTTAATATTTATGATTGCGTGCTCACCCCAACATCTTTGCTCCAGACGATCGCTTTGGCCATTGTGTCCCACAGGTAACACGTTTTGTCATGTCCAGCGGTCAAAAACTGATTCTGGGATGGGTGTGGCGTTAATGCCCATAACTCTTCAGTATGGCCCTAAAATAGAAGTCAGTATCAGTATACGTTTCCTTAATATAGGTGACATGATCAATATATTCCCATGGCCCTAAAATAAGAGATCATTGGCAACATGCAGGACACTTTCATTGGCTAAACCAAAATTTCAGGGTGATGCCAAGCTTTACTGACATTTTATTAGCCTAATATAAAATGACATTTCTTTACAGAAACTAAAGTTACTAAGCCTATTCTGTCTTCATTAATCTAATTCACTCGACTAAATTTATAGTGGCAGGGAATCTTCTATTTTCAGCATGAGGAACTTTACAAGAATATACTGTATATGTATCAGAGTTGGTGGTTTTGTTTTTAATAAAAAATAGTTATTCACATTTATTTTATTTTTTTCTTAGTACAGGGAAATTTCCGAAAATATGTCATTTATTTTTATATACCAAAGCTGTCCATATGACAGACACTGCTGGCAACCATATTTCTGTTATGAATTACTTATAAACATGTAAAGTTGTGTTATTTAAGAAGCTAATCTAAATTAAATTTTACTTTTTAGCTCCGTAAAATTAAGTTATTACACTTTCTTAAATTCCACAAATACGGACTTCATATTGAAACTTAAAATGAGTTTTAGCTTGTAAGAACTTATATCAGTTAGAACTAAAACATTATTTCTAATTTTTTTGTCTATCCTTTTCGTGATAGTTCTTTAAAATTATCTTTAATGTTCGATGCATTCCTTAGTTCTTATTAAAGTTCCTTATCCTTATTAAAACATTTGTAAATAAATATTAATTGTGCAGCTTTCTCAGTGCCAAGTCGATTTCTTACTTTAAAGTGAATCATGCCAAATTTTTAAAAAACTCGTTCAATAGCCGCTGAGGAGGCTGTTGTGGTAAGCAGTTTAATAGAAAGGTTAATCATGGAAGAGACAATGACCTTGTGACAGCCACCATACAAGAGGTACAACCTTTAGGATTTAGGATATGGGTCAGATTCTGCTTTGAATCGTAAAATGTTTTGGAATGCTCATGGGTAATGTTCATTTGCCCATTCCATTACAACATGCTCTTCCATTTAACACTTCTGTAAGAAAGTTGCAATAGGTCTGCAAGATAATATGCTGGTGTTAGGGCAAGGGCCATTCATTTTTTTATGTTCTGCTGCATTGTCAATTCCTTCCAGTTTACTCTCTAATTCTTTTCATATTTGTGTTGCTTCTCAAATATCACACTTCCCTTTTTGAATGTTATCTAATGCAACGTGCTTCACTAATTTTTAACATATCTTCAACGCATCGTTTAATATTTGTATCCTTGTAATATTGCCATCCAATACATGTCTTTTCTCTCCATCATTCAATGTTACCATTATAGGACAGTTGTTTAAATATGGTTGTAAACAATCTGCCATTGTGTTCCAAAACACATCTTGAGGAACAAGTGCAAATCCGCCTGCTTCTCTATAAGCAGCAAAAGCAGCCTGATTGTTTCTGGAATATTTAATTATTGTAACTATATATTTTTTAATATTTCCAATTTAAAGATCTTTTGCCAAGAGGTTTAGTATATGTGCTGAGCACCCATAACAAATCAAATCAATTTCCTCACCTTTCAAGAGTTCTGTTCTCATTTTTGTTACATTTACTGCATTGTCAGTTACAAGGCTTTGGACTTTGCATTTAAACATTTGCTTACATTTCTGCATGACATTTTTAGCAACTTCGTTTAGATACTCTGCTACATTCAGATACCAAGTTGTATCAGTGGTTTTTACAAGGCTTAGACATCAGATGTTTGGCATGTAACTGAAGCACATACACTGGGCTCATTTCCAACATTTGTCCAACTATCGAAACTCGTACAGACAGGGGTACCCTGCAGATTAGTAAAACATTTTTCAGTTTCCCTTTCAAACACTTTGCCAAGCCATTTTTTTACTATATCTTTCCTATTTGATAACTTATAACGTGGTCGAAGGGCTTCTACCATTTCTATAAATGATTTGTGTTCCACTATTTTAAACGGAGAGTTAGTGATGTATATCACTGTTGCCACTTTTTCACCGATTAACTCTTTTTCCTTTAAAGACGTTTGTATTAGAAAATGGGTAATATCCATAATGCTTCTCTTGGAAGTGGAGCTTATTAAGGATGGGGCTGGTGAGTTCGTAATATAGATTTGCCTCGTTTACTATTGGAAGGAATGAATAATGGTGGTTCCAATATTAGACTTTGAGGAGAGTAAGCCAGTGACTGAGATGCTGCATAAGATGAACTTGGTCTCTCCGCTGAGCCGCTGATACCACTGGCAATGGCAGAAGATAATTTTTGTGATGTTGAATCTGAAATGAAAGAATGAGTGGTAAATAAACGTGTATTAAAACTTAAAGGAAAATTTTTAAATTCCTACATACCATATGGGATTGTGTAAAATTATAAAGTTAAACCTATTACATTATATTACATTACATTTCATTTGGAAAACATGAAGGTTATCCAAGTCATGAGCTAGTAATAATAGAATCCTGCAATGAAAAAATAGTACCAAAATAATTGAGACCAATGAAATATAAAATCAGTAAACAAGATAAGATCAAAATAATAGCCTATAGGATGGCAAAAAGAATAATTTCTTGTCTAAAATGTTGATATATGGCAACTGTGCATTGTGTGCAAATATGATCATAAAATTAACAAGTTAGCTACGTCATGTGAAGTTAAAACAGTAAATAAGGCTTACCTTCACGCTTAAGAGATTCGTCATCAGTTAGCAATGTTCCGCAACGATTATTTTTATGGATTTTTATTCTTTGCACTATACCTACAATTTCCTTGCCACAATACAAACATTTTTTTACCAGTTACTGATAGTATTTCTTCAAATCTTTTTGCTGACTTGGCCAAAGCATTAACCCTTTAAGGACGATTCCCACAGCATATACGGTTACTCTGTCATCAAACAGTATAGGTTTTATTGTTATTCAAAACTAAATATTGAATCACCTGAAGATCAGGGCCCCCAGCCTTCTTTAGTTAGCTTTATAAGGCTAACTAACGAAAATATCACGACCTAACCACTCGTCAAAGGCGTACAGTTGACCTAACGATTGGTTACGTTAGGTCGTGATATTTTCGTTAGTTAGCCTTATAAGGATAACTAGAGAAGGCTGGGGGCCCTGAGCTTCAGGTGATCCTAAATATTTAGTAACTAGTCACCGAAATGATACACATTTTGGATTCCTTTCCCGACAACTAAATTACACCTAACCTAAACATGTAGTTTAGGTTAGATCTTTAAATTGTAGTACAATTTGTGATTATTTCTGATAGACTTTAAACTACCATCCCTCGTAAAAGGGTTAAGGGTTATGGAAAAACTATACATGTTTACAATATGGTATCGTATGTAATACCTTTGTTTCATAATTAAATATAAATTATTAATTAAATTAAATATCTACAAAATTGCCTCGGGATTGGCGACATAGCCTATTGGGAATGAAAATAATTGCCATACATACATAAAACCCATATGTAGGCATCGGGCCTGCATAACAACAAGAAAACCAAATTTATTATTTCGTGCTCAACATTTTTCATTGCTGACTCTTGAAAATTACTTCGAGAGAAGAGTCAACGAACTTTGCCAAATCAGCAAATAATAAAAATATGAAGATATATATTATAGCGGTTCGCTCGGAGCTTGCTTATGTTAGAGCGATGCTTTAAGCAAGGAAGATGTACTTTATCTTCTTATAAGTTCTAAGTGAAATCCTCTTAATATAAAACCTAATAACTATAAAAAGGATAGGCCTATTCCTTCAGGTATTTAAGTTTAGTGACTGCCTATATTAGTTACATCAAATCAACTCATTGTGTAACTCTATCGTATCACAGCCCTACATCGAAAAAGATCGTCGCGCCCTACATCGAAACAGAAGCGAGGCCCAATGAAATAATAAGGTAAGGCAATTCCTTTCTTTACCATTAAGCAGTGCAAATACCGAAGGCAAATAAACATAAAGAGGTCCTTTGAAGACCTACATATACATAACTCTCTAACGAAAAAACGTAGGGCTTTTGTCGTTAACTCTTCACTGTGATCTGCTGGAAATTTCCAACGGACGAGGGTATCAGGCAATCAACCCATAGCCCTACATAGTTTTTTCAAAGGGGTTATATAAAGTAAGGACTGATACTAACTAGAAAAATATCCGAAAGAATAGAAAAAAGATTTAATTATTGTATTTATGACTATAAAAAACCTCTAAAAATATTTAAAAAAAAAAAAACTAAAAAAGACTTGGTTAAAATACTTATTTTTTTTATTAAAAATGACATTTCATGCCAACCTGATGTGTACAGTATATATCATACCTGTCTACCTTTCTCTCTAGCTTTTACTGCATGTACCGTAAGTATACCAACACATTCATTTTTTCTTGAAGGATACGTCACTGTAAATACTGTACGTTAATTTTGATTTTGCTACCTCATTTAACAACAATACAAAAAATTTTAACAAACATATGCATTGTCCATACAAATTGTTATATGAAAACCGTAATAAAGTTGTGGTTTTCGACAAAGAATTGTAAACTAATAATTAACAAGTTTTTATCTCTCCTCTCGTTTGAGACAGCGGAAGAAAAGTTAATTTTAATGAAAGCTTCATTCAATCAAGTGCCAGAACTCGGGAGATTGCCCCAAAGACTAATATGGGTAGTGGAGTGTTTAACTACTAAAAATTTCCTGCACAAGAACTCCTGCAGATCATCAAACAAAGTCGGACGAAGTACTAAAACATTTAACCAAAAAATTATATCGAGAACAGCGCAATATTTTTACGTTAATGTTACACTTCAACGAGAAACTAACGACTGATATGTATAAAAGACTTCTCTTTTAATAGGTTCTCTTTTTATCCTAATTGTGTGACCCCAAAAATTAGTGATTTTCGTCCAACTAATAATCTACTGACCAGGGACGTAGCCAAGTAGGAGGGCGACGGAGGCGATCGCTCCCCCAACCCTCTTGGAAAGTCCAGGAAAAAATCTGCGGTAATTACAATCAAGGTTCACCGCCAAACTATAACATTTAACAATTTGGTATCTATATATAATGGAAGGGGTATATATATATAGGGTGGTTACCTCATTTTTTCATTTGTTCGTTCTCCCTCCTCATCTTGCGCGGAATGTTCTCCTATACAAGCGTCGTTCTTTACGTTAATTATACTGCGTGTTCTTTGCAGTTGAACTGTATATATATATATATATATATATATATATATGTGTGTGTGTATATATATATATATATATATATATATGCATATAACTGCAATGACCGGGCAGTATATAAATGAATAGAAACGACATAAGTGTTAAGGAACGTTTCTGCACACGAGGAGGAGAGATAACGAACAATGAAAATGAGGCGAACCGCCCGGGAATCGAACCCAGGGCCTTCCAATTGCCGGTTGGATGCTCTACCATTATGCTACGGACCTCACTCAATCACAAATCGAAATTCTCCCACATAGGGCAGAAACCAATGCCCTGAGAGGGCACCCTCGCAAATCGTGAATATGCGCATATAACTGCAATGACCGCGCAGTATATAAATGAATAGAAACGACATAAGTGTTAAGGAACGTTTCTGCACACGAGGAGGAGAGATAACGAACAATGAAAAATGAGGCGAACCGCCCGGGAATCGAACCCAGGGCCTTCCAATTGCCGGTTGGATGCTCTACCATTATGCTACGGACCTCACTCAATCACAAATCGAAATTCTCCCACATAGGGCAGAAACCAATGCCCTGAGAGGGCACCCTCGCAAATCGTGAATATGCGCATATAACTGCAATGACCGCGCAGTATATAAATGAATAGAAACGACATAAGTGTTAAGGAACGTTTCTGCACACGAGGAGGAGAGATAACGAACAATGAAAAATGAGGCGAACCGCCCGGGAATCGAACCCAGGGCCTTCCAATTGCCGGTTGGATGCTCTACCATTATGCTACGGACCTCACTCAATCACAAATCGAAATTCTCCCACATAGGGCAGAAACCAATGCCCTGAGAGGGCACCCTCGCAAATCGTAAATATGCGCATATAACTGCAATGACCGCGCAGTATATAAATGAATAGAAACGACATAAGTGTTAAGGAACGTTTCTGCACACGAGGAGGAGAGATAACGAACAATGAAAAATGAGGCGAACCGCCCGGGAATCGAACCCAGGGCCTTCCAATTGCCGGTTGGATTCATTTATATACTGCGCGGTCATTGCAGTTATATGCGCATATTCACGATTTGCGAGGGTGCCCTCTCAGGGCATTGGTTTCTGCCCTATGTGGGAGAATTTCGATTTGTGATTGAGTGAGGTCCGTAGCATAATGGTAGAGCATCCAACCGGCAATTGGAAGGCCCTGGGTTCGATTCCCGGGCGGTTCGCCTCATTTTTCATTGTTCGTTATCTCTCCTCCTCGTGTGCAGAAACGTTCCTTAACACTTATGTCGTTTCTATTCATTTATATACTGCGCGGTCATTGCAGTTATATGCGCATATTCACGATTTGCGAGGGTGCCCTCTCAGGGCATTGGTTTCTGCCCTATGTGGGAGAATTTCGATTTGTGATTGAGTGAGGTCCGTAGCATAATGGTAGAGCATCCAACCGGCAATTGGAAGGCCCTGGGTTCGATTCCCGGGCGGTTCGCCTCATTTTTCATTGTTCGTTATCTCTCCTCCTCTTGTGCAGAAACGTTCCTTAACACTTATGTCGTTTCTATTCATTTATATACTGCGCGGTCATTGCAGTTATATGCGCATATTCACGATTTGCGAGGGTGCCCTCTCAGGGCATTGGTTTCTGCCCTATGTGGGAGAATTTCGATTTGTGATTGAGTGAGGTCCGTAGCATAATGGTAGAGCATCCAACCGGCAATTGGAAGGCCCTGGGTTCGATTCCCGGGCGGTTCGCCTCATTTTTCATTGTTCGTTATCTCTCCTCCTCGTGTGCAGAAACGTTCCTTAACACTTATGTCGTTTCTATTCATTTATATACTGCGCGGTCATTGCAGTTATATGCGCATATTCACGATTTGCGAGGGTGCCCTCTCAGGGCATTGGTTTCTGCCCTATGTGGGAGAATTTCGATTTGTGATTGAGTGAGATCCGTAGCATAATGGTAGAGCATCCAACCGGCAATTGGAAGGCCCTGGGTTCGATTCCCGGGCGGTTCGCCTCATTTTTCATTGTTCGTTATCTCTCCTCCTCGTGTGCAGAAACGTTCCTTAACACTTATGTCGTTTCTATTCATATATATATATATATGACTCAATTTGTTACTGAAATAAAACGGACGGTGGGCAGTAATGTGATTTTGTGGTGTACCTATATGTAAATTGTGTATTTACTAAGCATTCATTTTGATTTAGTAAAGTAATTGCGTATTTGATAAAGTACATATTTTTTTTGTCAAGAAGCCCATAAATTATTTTTCCTTGCGATTATCCTGTTTAAAATTTTATATACCGGATGTACATAAAGTCAGGATCTATTTTTGTGAAGCACTTGGAAATTATATGGAATTCAATCATAAAATGATAAAGTGGTAACATTTATTAAATAATTAAGAGTAGGATTCGACGTGACGGCCATCAGTATCCCTGCACAGCTCAAATCGTTCCGCAGCATTTCTAAACACCTTCTGGAGCATTTGCGGGGTTATGTTATCTGCAGCAGTTCGTATACGTGTACGTAAGTTTTCAAGACTCGTAATCTTCGTCTGATAGACGTGCGATTTGATAAAGCCCATGCAAAGAAATATAAAGGGGTTAAATCTGGTGATCTCGCTGGCCAAGGTCTTTTGTTGCTTCCGCGTCCGATCCAGCGATTTGGAAAACGTCCATTTAGATAATCCTGAACAATTTTGGCATAGTGACAAGGAGCACCATCATGTTGATAGACGACGGTACTAACAATCCTATCCCCGTCGTCTATCACATGATGGTGCTCCTTGTCACTATGCCAAAATTGTTCAGGATTATCTAAATGGACGTTTTCCAAATCGCTGGATCGGACGCGGAAGCAACAGACCTTGGCGCGAGATCACCAGATTTAACCCCTTTAGATTTCTTTGCATGGGGCTTTATCAAATCGCGCGTCTATCAGACGAAGATTACGAATCTTGAAAACTTACGTACACGTATACGAACTGCTGCAGATAACATAACCCCGCAAATGCTCCAGAATGTGTTTAGAAATGCTGCGGAACGATTTGAGCTGTGCAGGGATACTGATGGCCGTCACGTCGAATCCTACTCTTAATTATTTAATAAATGTTACCACTTTATCATTTTATGATTGAATTCCATATAATTTCCAAGTGCTTCACAAAAATAGATCCTGACTTTATGTACACCTTGTATGTTAAGCAGATGTGCGTTTCTTCTGTCTCAACTGATCTAGCTGTTTCTGCATCCGTTTGACTTGCCTTATACGTGAGAATTTCATTTGGATCTCTTCTAATGATTTCGTTATTCATGGATATGTTATACTGTTAAACGTGTATACAGTAAATAATTGCATGCATGGAATCAATAAATGTGTGAATAAAATAGTTACTTTCTTTGTTAAATATGAAAACTATAGGAGCAATACCCGATTTCAAATTTCAGAAAATACAAGTAATGTGACTGTCCTATCCAAACTTTTGTTGGAAACGTTACATATTTCATGTGGATGGCTGTATAGTGGCTGTTCAAAAATGGCAGTTGCGCGACATTTTCGTTTTTACACAAAATAAGTTTAAAATGCGCTGGTTTACGAGGCTCCACCCCGGACTCCACTAGGGGAGCTTCCAGCTCTCCCCCAGATCCCCTAACTGTATGGGCTCGCCCGATTCACCACGGAACCTGACGAACGTAGCTCAAGTTCGCCCCCCCCCCTCCCTTGGGACATTCCTGGCTACGTCCCTGCTACTGACCCCAATTTAATAACCCAAATTCTCTTTAAAGTAAACGATAATTCCATTAAAGTCATATGCTGGTCATCGTCGGTAAAACATTTTATAATGTAGGATTATGAACGCAAGATTTTAAATATCCTTAATATTAAATACTTTAAATATTTAATAACTTGCTTCTGATAAACAATAATTATAACATTACATAATAGTTTCAAGTTAAGAGTAACTTTAATCGCACCTGCATCAGTGCCTGAAGAGGGAGGGTAAAAGTTCCCCCTAAGACGCAGTTCTTCGTTGTTCCAACAACGAGCCTCGTTCCTCGCCCTGAGGTAACGACTCTGGGAGCTCCGAAGTGTTCTGGGACCTGGAATGGCAAGTATTTAAACGTTCGAAAACAATAAACAATGTTTGGTGGTTCTTTAATCTCCTTCGTAACGGCAAAGGTCATGTGACGGAGGGAACCAACACCTTTACGTGGGATCCGAACCACCTGCGGGTCGCTACATCATGTAAACGAAGAGAAAGATCATCCACCCAACTACTGAACAGACCCAACGTCGCTTAACCCTACTGATTTAACGGAAAACAGCGACATATCCCCGCTCGAGAACAATGAATGATATAACCTTTTAAGTGGAATGATGATTAAAAAACATTAATCGTTCTTACGTGCATCTCATTGCCTGTCTTACGAAGGTCTCTTCCCCACTCGACGATTCGTCCATCTTTCCCTCCCGTGATGATCGTTCCGTCCTTCTGAACGAAAATGCTGAACACGGCTCCCTCATGAGCACCGCGCACGGAGCGCTCCACGCGATTTCCTCCTGCAACCGTACAAACATAAACTTTCGAGGTAGGGGACCTAACCCAGTTTCATTTACAGTATCAGAATTTAAGGTTAAAATCTGAGAACAGTTCTTTACCTGGTTTAGGAAAACGTATTTCATAATGAATGACACAAAGTGTGTTCTTACACTGGCATTTAATAAGAGCCTAAGCTGGCGTTCGAAGGACTTGTCTAATGTGGCTTCAGAAGTAACTTGTCGGAATATTAAATAATAAGCATAATAGAAACCTATGACCTAACTTACTCTTACTCACTCTAATAGTGGCCAAAGTGGAAATTGCTTGAATGAGGTTGAGGAATGGATAGAACCTCTCTGAAACAACCTTCATTTGAATTTTCCAGTAATGAATGAAGTGAGCCAGCGTCCGTAGCTTAGTGGGTAACACTGTTTCCCTATAAACGAAGTGAAGACACTGCGTTTGGAGGTTCGACTCCCAGTGATACTGGTAATAATAATGCACGAGTTAACGCAATGGGATGCATTCATCTGGCCTGAGTGCTATGTCAGTTTCTGGACTTCCTGAGTAATTATCATGAAGTGAAAATGACTTGAAAGTAGAAACGACTGATTCGAAGTCATATTAAGTGAACTTATGACCGCTGTTACTAGACATCATAACGGTCATAAAACTGCGCGTCTATGGCGTCTAAATAGGTTGTTTATGAAGCTATGATACACCGGCTTCGCATAATGATACGCGTATGCTGTTAAAAAATTAGTTTTCTATAGGGTATTTATAAAGAAAAATGTTTTAGAATAAAATTAAGTGAAACACGTGATACCCCATTTTACCTCTCTGCCAAATGAGAAGGTTCCCATTCGAGTCCCCTGAGATAACGTTTCCGGTGTCTGTAAAGGAAATGGCCGTCACGTACTTAGGCCTCTCTCTGTTTTCGAAGATTCCGACCCTTTTGGCAAGCATTCCATTCTCGTAGACCCAAAATGAGATTTGGTTCTTGCCGCAAGTGATAATCGTGTTTTGTCCAAGGGCGAAAACTCCACGGACAGCACTTGGTCGGCAGCACACTGTGGGTAGGATTATAATTTGGATTAGAATTAGTGGAAAGTAATATAAAAATTAGAACAAGTATTAAGTTAGTTAAATTACAATTAGTATTAGAATTCTTTATATTTTTAATTAAAAACTGTTTAAATAATATTTAATTAAGGTAAGTGATATTTATTTTAGGAGGCAAATTTATACATTACATTCTCCTCCTCCCCCCCCCCCAAAGGCTTCAGGAAAGAAGAATTCTTTCCCCAATCTATACCATCCTTAACTTTATCTTGAATAGATAGATGAAGAGTAGACAACTCACTTCAACGAAGGTTAGATTAGGAAAACGTTTGCGCTAGATTATGGTTACCGTAAGGAGAGAGATTTTACCCAAGAATACAAAGTTGGAGAAAATTAACGCAATAAATTATAAGGAATAAATTAAATGAGGAAATATCAAATGGGTAATGTTGTTCATCAAATTATTTTGTCGAGTTTCAATACAACATTGCTAAGCTATTTTTACCACAGACTATGACTCGGTTACCTTCGTCTCCATGAGTTTGTAGCCTCTCTCTCCTTTCGACCAATCCCACACGGACATATTGTGGTCTGGGGCTTCATCAACAGCTACCAGAAGGCCTCCTCCGTCCTAATAAGCAAACAAATTTAATTATAGGATTATAAAAGCTATAATAAGCGATACACTTAATAAACTTCCTTCTCAATCCAATTATCACTTCAAATTCTTTCTAAGCGAAGCTAGTAAATTAGAAAGCCATAACCTTCAAAATGAGTTGAAACTAGTAGAACTATTTCAGTATTTATAAAAATTAAAGGTATAATTATATAAAAAATAAAAATTTACGTTTTTTACTCGTTCTATCAAAACATTTTGTTTTTCTTTTACTGATGACGTAATTGGTAGGACACCTTTTAAGTGTCGCGAAATTTAGAAATACTCACTGCTTTGGAGAATGCAAGACACGCTACAGATTTTTCTATATCGCTTATGCCTATAATGTGCAATGTTGCGAGGCTCACGCTGTCCCAGATCCTTATGTGAGGCTGGAATAAAATGAAATATGAATAACTTCAGAATCTGTACAAATATAGTCTTACAGCAAAGAATATCGAGAGTGGAGGTTCCTTGTTAAACTCTCAATAAATGGGAAAATTTTGAACTTCCATCCTGGTTGGTTCAATGTGAAGGGATTAAGAATTATTTTTAACTGCATTCAGGAGTTTCAACTGAAAGGACCAACCAGAGTGAAGTTTCAATTTCGAGCGTTTCAATTAGTGCATCCACTCTCAACCATTGCCAGTTATAAGAATACAATAAAAGCAGTTTCAAAATAATTCCCTGGTTGGATTACCCTTTCCAAACTTTACTGCGTAAATCAGTTGTAAATGTATATTAGTCATGGATCACACCTAGGAAAGTACCATTCGTATGGATTCAAATAAAAAGTTTTCAATTACAATGATCTTCACTTAAGTAACTTAATACAGAAGAGGAAACTACCCCAGTTAAAATGGCTAATTTCGATAAATTTAGAACCCCAATACCGGATAGTCTTCATAAATGGTCTAGAAAAGGTGAAAATCATTCTACCTCCCCATAACGATTTTCAGAAAGTACCAGTTAGTAACCAAGAAAGGATTCAAATGTCATTTATTATTTGTGTTTCCACCTCTGAATTCACTCTGCGAGTACGTTAATAGTGCTGAAATGTACTTTATCGGAGTGAAACATAATCAAACGCATTTTTCACTAGAATTATCCCACCACAAATTTTAAAAAATGGAAAAATGCAACTTCAATAATTTTTCAGATACATCCTTTAATGCAATTAAAATTAATTTATTATAATTATTATTATTACAAAGTATAAGAGAGTTATTAGTCATTAAACTTACTTAACTGCATTCAGCAATGAAAACTAACACTGTATGACCATTTTAAATATCCTTTATCAGTACAAAGCTCACTTTCCATTCACAAAAAAAAAAAAAAATTGAAAAGAATAATCTAAATTACAAAGTGAACACAACTAAAAATGTATTTAAAAAGTTTAGTGTAATAACGCTAAGGACATCCTCTTTAAAGTTCAAATCCTATTTCTAAATAGTAATAGGATTACGCAAAATAACTCTATATGCGTGCATGCTTTGTTAATAATGGAAAGCGCTAAGAACAGACGGTATTCCAAAATTAAAATAAATAAAAAATTGTGAATTAGTTAATAAATATTATTCATTAATTAAATGTGATTAAATATACGAGTTTCATCTCGTCACTTCAGTATAAGGATAGTTTTTCCTTTAAAGAGTAAAAATTTTTGAAAATAGGGTGTGCCATAAAATATACTTTACTGCCAATAGTTACCATGTATTTTTTTTAACAATCTGTAGTTATTATTTTGTGTATATATATATATTTGCCAATTCAAAACAAACACAGCAGAATAAATACGAAAAAAAATATAAAATAAAAAAGCGCTCAGTCTAGAGTAAAAACCTGAAAAAACTGGCTGTTGTGAAATAAACATTAGCTTTGCTGTTAGTGTATTAAAACTTAGAAACCCTTCACGACAGTATACAGGGTGGGCCGTAAGTTTCCATACATAGGAAAAATTAAACGTTTGTTTTTATGTTTCAGATACCCTAAGAATATGCGTTTGACGTAAGATCTTGTTTACTGATGAAGCAAATTTTTACGTCAATGGAGAGGTTAATCGGCAAAACATACGTTACTGGAGTAATGCTAACCCTAACTGGCTGAGTCCGACGAAGATGCAAGGTGCCGGTAAAGTGATGGTGTGGGCCGGGATATGGGGTGACAGAATTATTGGACCAATTTTTGCCAGTGGAAATCTTAATGCCGAAAGGTATCTTAACATGTTGCAAGAAGAGATTTTCCCATCCCTGCTAAACGAGGAAGGTAACTTCCCAGTTTACTTCCAGCAAGATGGAGCTCCACCTCATTATGGTCTTCACGTGCGTCGGTATTTGGATCAGCAGTTTCCGGATGCTTGGATTGGTCGGCGTGGTCCTATGGAGTGGCCTCCCAGATCCCCAGATCTCACCCCCCTTGATTTCTATCTTTGGGGGCACTTGAAGGCCATGGTGTATCAGGAAAAGATACGAGACATAAATCATCTAAAGGAACGTATCACCAACGCCATTACAAGCATAACGTCAACTGTGCTAATGCGTGTTCATCAACAGTGGGGAACACGTATTGAAATGTGTTTTCAAAACAATGGCAACCATGTAGAGCATATTATATAAATAAAAATGGTTGTCCATAAAAAAATGTTTATTTTTCCTATGTATGGAAACTTACGGCCCACCCTGTATATATATAATGGTAATTACGATATAATTGGTTGTATGTAGAGTTAAAAATGAATCATTCTCGTCTCATATTATAAACTGCTTTTCTTTTGGTTACAATTTGCTACACAGTCATGAAGGGAATCCGTAATTGTATTTTTAGTTGCGAGTGAGTCAGTAGCGTACAGCGTTATCGCATTTTTTATTTGGCAGTTGCGAATCAAAACAATCACATACCCACTCCTCAGCATCCGCGCTGAAAGGGTCTGCCGGCGGATTCAGGCGCCAGGACTGCATCGTAAGACCAAGTAAATAATATCAGATCAACGTAAAATCTTCAGTTACTATTTGTATATAGTGAGGAAATTTTATCGTGAAGTATACTATAAATTATCTTCCTTTGCTAAACTGGTAACTGGTAAACAAGAAAATTTACATAATATCCTCAAGAACTTTCTTCAATTAAATTATTAGTTTCCAAAATTTATCCGTAATTACCACTCGTCTCAGAATTAACATTTTACTGTTACATACTTGCCAACATTTTTAAAAGTAAAAGTGGTAGGATTTGTAATCAATGCCAGGGGGTCCGGGAGCGTGTTCCCAATCCCCGGAAAATTTGTTAAAATCTATTCTTTATAAATGATACACTCTAGCCTAGTCTGAGCATAAAAGGTTTGATATTATCCGCATGTTGTTGGGTAGAATAGCCTTCAAATCTGTTGGGTTGGCAAGTATGCTATTATAACTTTATAAGTCCTAAAAATTTAGCTTTAGTTACTAAAAATCAAGATTGTTTCCGTTATTTTAAAAATTCTTTAATCTTTAATCGAAATTAATCTTGAATATGAAAATCTTTCAAATATAACTACTGGTGTTGTTCCAAAAAAATATTTTAATTTTGTTTTACTATACTGTCAATATATATTTAACTAAAGCCCCTAAATTATAGATGGCCAACTGGCGGCCCGTGGCCAGTTATTTGGCATTTCTGACTTTAAAAAAAAAAAAAATGCCATTTTATCGTTTTACTATATATAATTTAACTCTGTTTTGTCTTTTGAAGAAATCGTAAAAAAAAAAATCTTTAAGAGTATGATTAAATTTCATACCAGTTTTACAAATTCGATTTAGTTAATGTCAATATTTATTTATTAATTTCCTAAGAATGTTTTTCCTTACTACAAGAATGGATATTTGGAAAGTTATATTCTCACTAGACCCGAGTGTACGGTGCAATAAATTATAATTTATTTATTTATTTATTTTGGCAAAAGTAGCTTTGTAATTTAAACTAGAAATATGCATTTTTTTAAACAAGAAATGTACATTTCTTCAAACAAATTCAAATGAGGCTACTCTATTGCAATTTATTATGCCATGCTACCTCACTTCCTTAAATTTACAATATATATAAAACTTTTTTCCTCTAAATATGCAACCTGAAATACTGCAAAAGTATTAACTTAGAAAACTGTATTTCGCGCGGCATACATTTTTTATATACATATATAATTTATAAGCATTCAGTCTCAATTTTAATTTCGTATGTCCTTTGCTATGCGACTAAAATATTTGAAAGGGAATAGTTCTCATAGTATTTTAACTAAATCAAAGCGAACGCGAAAGAAGGCAAGAACGTACCCTGGCATCTCTCCTGTCATGACCAGCTGTTTGACCCGTTGCAATCGTCAACTTGTTTGGGTGGACGGCGAGGCTGGAAAGGAAAAGCGGATTAAAATGCTTTCAACCAACGTTGAAAAGAAATGGTTATAAATTTATTACTAAATATATATCCTACAGTATATAGTAAATATAGGTTGAAATATAGGTTGAAATATAGGTTATTATAGTATATAGTAAAAGTAAATGAAGGTTGAAAGTACGAGTTCCCACGGACTTGGCACCTTGAGTGAGTGTGGTTCGGAATCCACGTTAATTAATACGCTGAACCTTTTTGTGATATTTCTCACCAAGGCCCGGAACAAATATTAGATGTTCACTTCCCAACAGTATCGAGAGAATCCTCTAACAATTTAAAATTACTCCCGTGATATACTCTGAACCCTCCTTCGATTCGATATAAAACTATTCTGAAATTGTTTTTGTAAACCTTGAGAGAAAGCGCAAACTTAAAAGGTTTCCTCTCCTCCTGACTTCTACAGTAAGTTCTGCCACTTTGCCTGACATTCAATTCCCGTCATAACATTTAATATAAAGTATGGATAAACTTAGTTCAATTCGCGTACGGCGATGAGCCCTAAACAAAAATTTACATTTCCGGAGACTCTGTTCTGGTTTCGCGCATTCTCTAAGTTCCGTAGAAACCTCGAGAGTTCATTACAATTTAGGAGAGTCCTTTACTGTCTCTCTTCGTATCCCTTAGATTACCTTCGCTCCTCACGAGACCTACCATTTGATGTCGTCGGTATGTCCGAGGTAATGCCTCTGCGACTGTTCTTCGACGTTGTAAAGAACGACAACGGAAGCGACAAAGTAGACGATTTCTCCCGTAGGAAGTTGGTGAACGTTGTTGCGACAATCTCGCCCTCTGAGGAAGGAAGGAAAGGTAAGTAAACGAAGTCTTTGGAGCTATTGAAGAATAGGGACCCCAGCCTTCTTTAGTTAGCTTTATAAGGCTAACTAACGAAAATATCATGACCTAATCTAACCAATCGTCAAGGGCGTACGTACAGTTAACCTAACGATTGGTTAGGTTAGGTCGTGATATTTTCGTTAGTTAGCCTTATAAAGCTAACTAAAGAAGGCTGGGGTCCCTACTCTTCAATAGCTCCACAATCTTACCTTCTACGAGAAGGTGAGAATAGAAAATTTAAGTAAAATTATCTTTCTTAAAACATAACTGTAATATGGTACACATTATTAAACTAAGGCGTCATTTTTTATGGGGAAGACCGAAGTTAACTATTGATATTTTATTTAGGGAAAACTATTATGCATTAGAACATCAATTACCTTTTATCTAGGTTAAACATTTTACGCGTAAAAGACCAAATGAACGCTGATACGAGTAAAATTTTTCCGAAGTGACTCGGTGGTAGAGCATCAGACTCGAAATCCAAAGGGATAAGGAGAAAAGTGGTTCAGCTTTTCGCTTAGAAATAAGTAGGTGCGTCCATGGAACATCCGTATCTACATCCGCAGATATAAAAATTGAATATGCGCGGATGTCAATTTTTTGACATCCGTAGCATCCCTAGAAATAAGTGATTGGCTGAAGAGGTTTATTTGCCGATAAACCAGAAAAGCGAATAGCTCGCGGTTTGGAACTCGCTGTTGGTTCCTTTATCCTAACTTCTCACCTGTACCCATAAACCCATTCCAGTTTGAGTTTTGCCCCCGGGCTACTGGATGGCTTTTGAGGGTGGTAGGATTCCCTAAGGTGGGAGGGAACGTAGAGAGTCAGGGGTCTGCCCCTCAAGTACAATTTGACCACACCCTCCTCCGCGTTGTAATGGACATCTTTTCTGTTGTTTGTGATGATGTTCAAAAATTTGTAGGAAAAGAAAAGAAAAATTTTGAATTACGAATCTGTCTTTTGGGTCCATCAGATAAAATTTTAATTTAGAGAGACTGAAACTTCTTGATTGAAATACATTTGAACGTTTAAATTAAAATTACTTTTTACAAAACCAACATTTAATTAAAATAAAAAATGTATAAATTTAATAGAGCTTTTGGCCAATCAAAATAATAACTATAATTTCAGTTAATTAATTATCAAAACTATAATTATATAATTTCGGTTAATAATTTATGGTAAATGTATATAATGAAAACATGATAATTAAAACCCACTCTAATAGACAGAGTTTATTTCCACAACAGTTTCGATACCCACTGGCATCCTCTTCGGGTGTATCCACCCGAAGAGGATACCAGTGGGCATCGAAACTGTTGTGGAAATAAACTCTGTCTATTACAGTGGGTTTTAATTATCATATTTTGACCTTCACGTAGAAAAAAGTGAAGTTTTTTACATTTATAGTGAAAACAAATGACGCAAGATCGGAAGAAAGATCTAATGCCAAATCGATAATTGAGATATGTTGGTTATTTTAATCAAACATTGTAATTTAATCTTTTTTTTTTAACTATTGAACGTAGCTAAGTAAAAAGTAATGATTGATAGCATCACTTTACTAATTTTCTAATAAAGAAATTGTATATTAAAATCACTTTGTAAAAATAATTTATTCCATCTTCCTCATTTTTTACTATTTAAAAAATAGAATAAAAGTTTTCAATAAAATAGCTGACCTATACTTAAAAACGACTAAAATACTAATATTATTCTAAAAAGAGAACTAACTAAAAAAAATAAAGTCCGTTTAAACGATAACACAATTAAAATAACTCAAACCAAAAAATTTATTTTTCCATTTTTAAAGCAAGGGGCGGGGGTGAAGTCCGATTAAAGGCGATTTTAGTTTATTATAATGACTCTCCCGTACACTGGCTCCGACAGTGAAGATAAGTGGATACTTCTTCACCTTCTACGTGGGTCAGTCTGAGCGATTTAAGCTATTTCTAATTGGATAGTAATGGCCGAGTTTATTATATCTTTCACTTTGAGTTATTTCAATGAAGCAAACTTGGGATTTAATTTAAGGGGTTCTACTAAGGGTGCTAAAAGAGGTTGTAAATTTTACCCAAGACGAGAGAGGTTGAAAGACGAGTTCACTCTGAGGTTGGAGAGGTTGTGTAAAGATCCTGTAATAAGGCGTCTGCAGACACGAAAGCACAGCCAAATTAGGTCATCAGAGGATTGGGTCGATAAATGCGGGCAAACACAGGCCGGTCAAAGGGGGGTCGGGGCGAGTCAATAGGGCGGGGATCAAAAAACGGGTAATTCCGTGCAAGAACGGGTAAATTGAAAAGCGGTACAGGTCGATCAGAGAAGCATTTCATAGATCGATGATAAATGCGAGATTTAGAAGCAAAACGGGGGAATTTATCGTTATATCGTTATTTCACGCATTTCGTCATAGCAGTAATGAAATAAATGCACAGTAATATTGAACGTCGTTTTAGCATTCCGTAAACCATTGTCGAGTCATACGTTGACATGTCCAAATGTAGATTGACGTCAATACATGAAGAAAAAAAGAAGAAAGCAAATAATAGAAAAGGGAATTAAAATATACATAAAAAAAACAAATACATTTATATAACAACACTAATCTACACTACGGCTCATTCCTCATCCCAAATGCATCAAAATCCCGAGAACATGATTTTTATCTTTACTCCTTAAACTTAGAGTGAAGAAGGTAAGATACTCTCGCACTACACGAAGTGTAGTGAGCTAATTCTGAACTTCAGTTTTAATAATATAATCAGTGAGGAGAGGCCGAAACTGGTACAACGCTCAGGCCAAACGAACTCTGACCATTGCGCTAATTCCTGAATTATTAGTAATCACCACCATCGGGAGTCGAACACCCGACCTCAGTGTCTTGACTTCGCTTATAGGAAAACGACATTACCTACTGTTATTCGTCAACGAAAGAGAACCGGTTTTTCCCATTACTATATTGAACCAAAGATAAGTTAATTATCTCTTATTTAGACTGGCGATTTCGCTCTCCGCTTCTCTCCATTTTAGCTTTTATACTCGTATATAGAAACTGCTAAAAATTCCGTGATTCCACATTACAATATTATCATAAACAAATAAAAATAGACTTTAAGTGACGGTAATTTTCGATTCAATATGCGATACTCGTGAATTAATAACAACAACATTGTGTCATGCTTTTTTGTTATGTTTACAAAAGATTAAAATTACACGCTTCATTTTCCTATAATGATGAAGGGAAATTGGTTTGTAATTATTAACGATTAAATGAAATGTTCCTTTCGTTGTAATGGCTGATATATATATATCTATATATATATATATATATATATATATATATACCGGGTGTCCGAGAATTATCTGTACAATTTTTGGCTGTTATTAAAAGTCAACCATGAAGTGTAGAAATTCCAGTGTTGTCCCATTTTACAGAGAATCTCATTAAGTTTTTTCTGATACGACGTTTTGACAAGTTTTTTAGAAATGTACGCGGGTGACAGACATTGATGATTTAAACGCAAGAATCACAGCTGCTATTGAGCGAATTGATGTGGATATGCTGCAGCGTACATGGCAACATTTGGAGTATCGATTGATGTTTTGCGAATCACTAATGGTGCACATATCGAATGTTTGTAACGTTACTTTAATAAAAGAAACTTTTGAAAATACAGATTCTAAATAATCTTGTTTAAGAATTTTACGTGTGTTATCAAGAATTTTATTAAAAGATGAAATTGTACAGATAATGTTCGGACACACTGGAATTTTTATAAAACTTGTCAAAACTTGGTATCAGAAAAAACTTAATGAGATTCTCTGTAAAATGGGACAACACTGGAATTTCTACACTTCATGGTTGACTTTTAATAACAGCCAAAAATTCCTCCTTGATAATGTGAATATATCACGAAAGCGCTCGGACTTTGTGTTTCCTTTTCCCTGTGGTTGTTTGCTGATATAAATGGTGATCCAGAGAAATGGGACCCAAAAGAAACCCCTGTAACTCTTAAAGTATAAGTCCTTTTATAAAATCATACGCATCATTCGAAAGAGGATAGTTACAAGTTTGTATAGGATTGTATAGATTTTGACAATACAAGACAAGATAAGATACAAAACAAAATAAATGTGTTAGTTAAAACTAACCCTTCAAGATGACTGCATGGACTGTGGAACAGCTGCGTTTCATAACTGAGCAATATATATGAGCATGGAAGAAGTGTAGTTTCAGCTCAAAGATCTTTCAAGACAAATTTTCAGATTTCAAAATCACCTTCTAAGAAAGTAATCCGTCGGTGTGTCAGAAATTTTTCCCTAACTGGCAGCATTGGAAAAAGAAAACCAACTGGAAGAGTGCGCACAGCAAGGATAGACGAGATCATTAACAGAACTCATGAAATTGTACAGGATAATCCTAACATAAGCATCAGACGTGCTTCTCAGCTGTTAGGAGTTGGATATGGAACAACAACACACCGCATATTCAAGCAAAATTTAATGCTCTTTCCATATAAAATTCAAACAGTGCAACAACTAAACGATGGAGATTTCGCACGAAGACGACAATTCTGTCAATGGCTCCAACAGAAGGTAAATGACACCACCAATTTTCTAGCAACTTTGATTATGTCAGACGAAGCCCATTTTCACTTGAATGGAACTGTAAACAAACAAAATTGTCGTTTCTGGGCAACAGAAAATCCATTGAATATTACCGAAGTCCCGTTGCATAGTCAGCGTGTAACTGTTTGGTGTGGTCTTACTGCATCTCAGATCATAGGGCCGTACTTTTTCGAGGATTCCACCGGAAACACGGTCACTGTAAATGGTGATCGCTACGAAAAAATGTTGACCGATTTCCTTATTCCTAAATTAAGAGAGCTTTGTCTAGAAAACCACTGGTTCCAACAAGACGGAGCTACTGCCATACCACGAGGAACTGCATGGCAGTTTTGCGTCAAACGTTTCCAGGCGAGTTAATCTCAAGATTTGGAGACGTTGAATGGCCCGCAAGGTCTCCGGATTTTTCTCCCTTAGATTATTATCTCTGGGGATATTTAAAGAGTAGGGTCTACAGAAATAACCCAACGACCTTGCAAGAATTGAAGGCCGCCATCACAAATGAGATACAGGCCATACCACCGCACACTCTTGCAAAAGTGATGCAGAACTTACAAGCGAGAACACTGGAATGCTTGGCAACTAATGGAGCACATTTGAAAGGAGTCATTTTTAAAAAATAAATATTTCATAATAAACTTGTAACTCTACTCTTTCGAATGATATATAGTTTTATGAAAGGAATTAAATATTAAGAATATTTGGCTTTTTTTTATGGGTCCCATTTATCTGGATCACCCAGTATATATATATATATATATATGTATGTATATATATATATATATATATATATATATTACAGACCGTACATGGAACAAGGAACTCTTCTGGGAAATTAAATCCACTATAGTCCAAATAGTCCGAATCATGACACGGACATGTGCCTTGAAAAGTGGACGCTCAATTTTGCCAGTTGAGGTTTAAGTTTTGGTTTTTGGCTAAAAATACAATAGTTACCCCTTTTTCTTTGATGTATTCAATCCGACGCGAATGCAACGAGTCCTTTGCTTATATTGAGTTTCTGGATATAGTAGGCTAGGTGTAGCTGTAACCCCTAAATCCTGTCCCAAAGCTGGATCCTATCTGCTTTGCAGATAGCTAGTGAGGGAAACTATATTTTGGGGCCTATTTGCGAGGACCCGTTGCCCACGTCGGGCTAACATCATGAAAAAGAACTATAGTGTTTGTCATTCACCATTACTTATTCGGACTATAGTGGATTTAATTTTCCCAGAAAAGTTCCTTGTTCCATGCACAGTCTGTGTGTATCATGAAAGAGCATCAGGGGACCATACTGAGTTCAATCCCATATATATATATATATATATATATATATAGATATATATATATATATAATATATATATATATATATGTGTGTGTGTGTTGTGTTAAACACAGACCGTGCATGGAACAAGGAACTCTTCTGGGAAATTACATCCACTCTCATTTATCACATCCATTTATCATTACTTATTCAAACTAGAGTGGATGTAATTTCCCAGAAGAGTTCCTTGTTCCATGCACGGTCTGTGTTTAACATAAGTTTCTCAGGGGACCATTCTGAGTTTGTATATTATATATATATAATATATAATAGAGAGAGAGAGAGAGAGAACATTAATTTATTATTATTAGTATATATTACTTCCTTTAATTGGAGAGCGATTTCTCTCAATTTAGAAATCTTACAAAATTTCTCTCTCTCTCTCTCTCTCTCTCTCTCTCTCTCCTCTCCTCTCTCTCTCTCTCTCTCTCTCTCTCTCTCTCTCTCTCATATATATATATTATATATACTGTATATAGCCCACACTATGAGTCATTCACCAAGTGCATGTAGGACTGCCCTCAATCTGTCGATGTGTTACTGCACTGAAACATTGACCCTTAGAATCAGTTGTGTTCATTCGTCTGAGTTAAATGTCATCATGACTTCGTTTTAAAAGGAGGAATAAATGTTTTAACTCCTTGATCGGTGTAACATTCGGATGAAGCGCCGCCAACCCAACGACTAGTGTAAATTAAGCAGTACGATCGTACGTGTAAGTTTTCTATTTTTTGTTACGGTTTTCAGTTCTTTAACCCCCCACCCCTCCCCGATGTAAGGGAGGTGACCAATTGCCTAATACACACCGGTTAAAAGGTTAAACGTGCCAATTTATGATATAGACAGAAGTTCAAATAACGAACAAAGGCTACACCTTTAATGTAAAGAATAATTAAAATGAGATTGTATTACCACCCCATGCGGGTAACTTTTTCCAGGATGAGGGAGCGAGGGGGAACTCGCTAATTCTCGCCATATATCCTGGCATGAAGCGAACGAAAATAGAACTTTCCTAAGTTACCCTTGGCGTAACGGGATTATCCGTCATCTTTAAATATCGTAATATGAGGTGATTTTGGCTCAGGGTTGACATTGGCACTTAAAAAAAAACTAGTATTATGCATTTTTGCGCAAAAAGAAACGGTTTCATGGAAAAAGGGACTCTTATCATTTTTAATCTATGGACTTTTGCCAATCTTTTTGTCTGAACACTTTTTTCTTTGTTCCTTAACCAATGTTTCTGCTGACAATTGTCACAACATAACTCATAAGTTAAGGAACATAGAGAAAAAAGTGTTTAAACAAAAAGATTGGCAAAATACCATAGATTAAAAATGATAAGTGTGCTTTTTTTTTCCATGAAACTGTTTCTTTTTTTGCTTACCTCACTGGAATTCCATTCGTCATATACTTTAAAGCGAGCAAACTGTTTTCCTTCTTCAAAACGGGTTTATTAAACTCCATCGTATCGAAATGAACTCCGTACCTACTCAGTATTTGTGCGACACGCGAAGTAATACCGCATCCTATCTCGCGAAACTCGCAACTTTACGCCAAAATCACTTTCCATACATTACTTCACCTTTGTTTAAATGAAAGCGTCATTAAAACATTTCTTTTTAATTTAAATTTGATATAATGAATCACTGTAATCGGTATTAATCAAATAAAATTGCATTTATCAATAGCACATCTTTCGTAAAACATAAATTGGACAACACTGGCAAATTCTTATTCGTTTCATAGTTTTATGTATCCCCACCTCCTTTCCTGCTCATCGTAAAGGTATCACGCCCCCACACACACACACACACACACACACACACACACAGACAATAGTGTATACGAAGCTTCGCATGTACATGTATCATGTGTATTTGTAAATATAAATCATGAGTGCAAAGGGAACTTTTTTCAGTATGACTAAAATACAAGTGTCTGAAAATATAAAACAAAAATTATTTGACATTAAAATATTACATCCATATATATACAGGGTGACACAAAAGTCAGGATACAGACAGGAACTTTGCTTTTCACTACAAATATACGTATATATATATTTGCATTGAAAAAGCATAGTTCCTGCGTGCCCTGACTTTTGCGCCAACCTGTATATGTATATATATGTATGTAGTCACGGATAGCCTACAGGTATATATATAATAATACAAAAATAAATGAAAGTGTAGGTACATGTACATAATTAAGTTTTTAACAAGGTATAGGCCTAAAAATAAATTTTCATACATGTACAGAAATTAGTGCGACGATGAGTAATGAAAAAAAGCCACAATTATTCTTTTGTGCAAAAAAGAATATATAAAAGGAGAGTGAAGATACGGCTATTCTTTCCATTTTACTTCTCGAAAGGTGGTTAATGAGATAATGAGAATTATCCAAATACCAAAGCTTTCTCTATTACTAATACTTTATTATAAATTAATGCATGATCGGGATAAGTATGAAAATCAACTCTGAATGTCATCACTAATATACAATAACAATATTTGGATTTGTTTAACGGACTTCGTAACGGTAAAGGTCGTGTGACGGACGAGACATACAGCTTTACCTCGGATCCGAACCATCTAAGGGGCGTTACATCATTTAAACGCGGAGGTCGATCACTCCTCCAACTAGTGAACAGACCTAACGTTGCTTAACCTACTTAAAGATAGTCTAAAAATAAAACTGATTTCACATTAACACACACACTATATATATATATATATATATATATATATATATATTCTGAGTTCATTCCCATATATATATATATATATATATATACACGCAGGCTGCATTTACGAAATAAAAGGCTATGAAATGAAGTTTGAATAAATAATGTTCTGATAAGAAATAAGCCTTGCATTGAATTTGAATAAATTATCACACCAAACGTATTATATATACAGTATATAACGTCCTGTTTTCTGAAAACTCCTACACGAATGTGTACATGGACCTTGAATGCACAGTTTTTAAGGCGCACACACACACACAGATATTACGTACATAGGCTTACATTTTCTAACCACTTAATTTTAGATCATTAGAAATTACTGCATTTTTTGTACACACAAATGGAATGCCACTTTAAATGCAAAAGAATTTGTGTGTGTGTGTGTGTAGGCAACTGGGCATAAATAAAATCGAGTGTACATTAATTCACAGCTAAACACTTTTCGTACCCTGGAACATAAAAAAAAATATATAAACAAAAATCTAGAAACTAAGGTTAGGTTAGGCTAGGCTAGCGAGTAACTCCCTATTTAATGACTTAACAGAAACTATCCTTCGATCCCTCAGTTGTGTCCGAAACAGTTATCACGCCCTTTTCAGTTCGATGGCACTTGGGTTAGGTTAAGTTAAATTAGGCTTGGATAATTAGTTTTTTACGTATATGGATTTGAAAAAGTCGATAATTCGGTTATACGAAGATGTGTGTGTGTGTGTGTGTGTGTGTGTAGCAGTTTTCTTCAAACCAATAATTTTTACTTTTCAATAATTCGCATCTGCGTCGATTTTTCGAATGACCTCATACGTTAAAAACAGACTTTACAAAAGTGGGCGGAGCGAGTAGTAATCTCTACCCTCACCCCCCCTCTACCGGGCCCCATCCCTCCCTTATCCTACCCTCTCCCCTCGTATCTATAAGGCCAAAACAAACAAAAAAAAAAACCACAAAGATTTCAAGTCATGAATCATAAGCGCATCGGTTTGCATAATCTTTTATTCCTTAATAAAGACTCGAATCACGTTTACGAATCATGACGCACTGTCCCCAATATCCCCATTTCTAAATTTGATTTTAACTCTTAAATATATTTATGCCAACCACATATGCGCCAACCATTACATTTCTACCGTGACAAGGTTCTATTAACGATCGTTTTTCGTATCTTCAATTGGTCAAAATCTATAGTTTCCGAGCCACTGTAAAAAATTAAATTGGTTACATCTTCCAAATTTGATTGGTTGAAACCAAAATTAAGGTTTTGCTTTATCCTTAAGTTACCCGTACATCGAAATTGATTCTTGCTGTGAAAGGAATTGAGAGTTATCCTTCAAGGTCAGAACTATAAAGTGGATTTCTTAGTTTTTAATTAAAAAAAAAAAAAGATTCTGCCAATAATTTTCAAGTGATTCTAATAATGAGTTCATTTGCAGGCCTGAAAACTGTAACAACAAAACCATAGGTATTTTGTGTGTCTGTGTGTGTGTGTGTGTGTGTGTGTGTGTACGTACGTACTTCATTGTGTTTGGTTCCATCGTACCCATGTAACTTACTCCTTTGACATTCATACCCTGACCTAAATGTATCTAAGTACCGTCTCCCACATTGATTTGAAATTCAAATCGGACGCAAATAAGGATTCTAATTACATTCGAGTCTTCGATGGAGAATAAACAATAAAATGTTCAATACCCTCCTTTTCATCTTTAAAAGTAAACAAATAAACAAAGTATTTAGATAGAAATTGCGACCAATAAACACTTTATTGGTGTTTTAAGAGCGGCTATGAATGTTTGTCTAACGTTTTCTTATATAGAGAAGTGATATATATAATATATATATATATATATATATATATGTGTGTGTGTGTGTGTGTGTGTGTGTGTGTGTGTGTTGAATAAAGTCGATTTTAATCTATATTTTAAGTAAACGTAACCTTTAAGACATCGAAATCTATTTTGATCCAGGGTATTTACTTCAATGTTTCGTATATATATATATATATATATATATATATATATATCGAAATGAGGTATTGGGGGCTAAAGTAATTTCGTTTATAAGAACGATCATCAAAGTTTTGTATGTGAGGCGTTGGCTGAAATGCGATGAAAATGGAAGGAACGAGATTGAAGTCTACTCTTAAAATGTGCGACTAAATTGAATTGGATTTTTGCATCAGAAAGAAACTTCTTTCTTGTCCTATCACATATCAGATTGTCAGATTTTGTTTTCGTAAATGGTTCTTCAGTTACAATAAAAATAAAGTAGGAAGTGACTTTTGGATCACTCTGTATGTATACTGTAAATGAGATCAGACATAATGAATGAACTTAGAGCAAAAGGTGGTAAACAGTTGAACGATTATATTTGTAGTGCATCCTGCTTATAATAACGAGGTCATAAGTGCAGGGAAAAAAAAGGACACCCTCGCGTGGATGCTAACCTATTCAAGACGTAAAACACACGGAACATTTTAAAAGCTTTTATAGCTTTTATATAGAGGGTGTCCCATAAGTCCGGTCTCATAGGAAAATTAATTTTAAATTAAGTTTACAAACGTAATACATTAGGACTAAAACACATGTTCAAATTGATGTCTTGTTTTGGAACTTTTTTTTTTGCAGGTAGAATAACATGTAGTGACTAATATGGAAGTGAGTTACACTCGTGAGGAAAAGGCCTCCGGAACTCTTCTCCTCACGAGTGTAACTCTCTTCCATATTAGCCATTGCGTGTTATTCTACCCGCAACCAAAAAAGTCCCATCTTATCAATTTGAACATTTGTTTTAGTTCTAATGTATTACGTTTGTAAATTTAATTTAAAATTAATTTTCCTATAAGACTGGACTTATGGGGCACCCTGTATACGAGCATAATTAACCCTAGAAAGCCAGCGTGCATTATTACAACAAAAGTATATTTGTTTTTCTGGAAATTGTCTCTTACTGTAAGCGAGTTCATTTTTATTATCGCTTAGTAAAAGCTTAATAAACTTAAAAAGTTTAATTCAACCTATAAATACAGACCCCACGCGTCTCCACGTACGTGGCCCCACACTGGCCTTTTAGGCTCAACATCAACCATGCCTCAATAAAACATAAAAACAATTAGGTTCATTTCCCTAATCGAGTGAAGTGGTGACTTGAGAGCAACTCCATCTTGCGCTTCATTATCACTATTTCCAGACGACTTTTTTCTCATCAAATACTGTACCCGCAATGTCCTTGGGATCACCCTTGCCATCCCTTCATCTCTTAGTGCCCTAAGAGTTTCTCTTCAGGAGGGCAGAGGGCATGACCATAGCAAAATTCAAATTTAACACTGTAACTCCTTTCCTGGAGGTCTTTGATGGGGTTACGCCTTATACGTGAGGAACACTCGCGTATATGATTGTATTATTTCAACATACATAAAAACTTCGTAACTAAAGGTATACATGTACACGGAGTGGGCTTTTTCTATTTCTTTTTATCTAATGATTGGCATTTTATATATAATATATAGTGCAAGAAAATGAGACCGCCGTTTCGTCTTAATCATTATTTTGTTCGCCTTGACCAACTTTTTGTATAACTAACAAAATCCTGATCCATTTTTTTTTAAAACAATTTTTAGTTTTACCTCAAAGTAGTCTGAACTGGAGCTTAACGATTCTACGTCCATGTTACAGCACCTTTCAGTAATAATAATGCGTTAAATATCTATTAGAATTCTATCAGTATGAAGGACATATTTATTAACCAAGCACCAATTATAATTGTCATGCGAAGGAATTCAATTACTTTATCTTCAACTTCCAGTTTATTACATGGCTGGACACTAATAATAATAATAGTAATAATAATTAATCAGTAATAATAATTGCTGGCATACTGATGATGATTTAATTAAATAGATGTAAAATCTACCATATAAACAATTTAGAACTTTACGGTGTCTAACGAACACTTTTTACCGAACCACGGGTTCTTAAGGACGTCTGTAAGCGTTCCTCTGAGAACGGGGCTCGGTTGAAGCATCTCTTGAAAGAGGAGTTTTAGATCCAAACTTAATTTGCGAGAGGCGGACAATGCTTACGGTTGTAATTTTTCACGTTTCTGGTCCAGAGGGTGGAAAGGCATGACGGATGTTGTTAGCAGAAATAAAACAACGCCCAGAGAAAAAACATCCGCTTTGAATGGGTTGTACCGTTTATCTTGTCCGTCTATGATCTCGGGAGGGCAGTATGGCATCGTTCCACACTACGACTAACACATCTGGTACCAAACCGCGCCTCCGTAAACTTCTTTTCTCTTTCCTCGACTGCAAAATCCAAAGTCTCCCAAGCGCACATCTAAATGTAGGTGGCCGTCCTGCCCTCTGCGCTGTTTGTGTACCAAAACATTTTCCAATTTCATATCTCTGTGAGCGATTCCTAGAGAGGCATGAAGGTGATGAATTGCTGACACCAACTGACGAAAAATGCATCGGGCTTCCTCCTCTCTCAAGCCTCTGGGTCTGTTCTCCGCCAACCAAGTAAACAAGTTGCTTTTACTTAAAGACATGAAGAACAACAGCCATCGTCTATTAACTCGAGTAATGTTATAGATTCTGATGATGCTGTTGTGAGGATACTACATTAAAAGCTAAGCTGCGTTGATCTCTCTCTACATAAACCTTTTCAAGTAAGCTTGGTGAGATGCTGTCAATTCCTCTCCAACATCACTACACGATAATGGGATAATTTTACAAGCCAAACGATACCTTGAATTTCCTGAAGATTCAGCCAGCCATACTTGGCTGTTGGCACCTCCTCCTATCTATTTTGCCAAAGTGAAAACGATGGAACAAATTCTGATTTAAAGCCCAGCAACAGGAAAAGGCTCCTCTTACATGTTAAAGCGGGCAATTTCCATTGTACAGTTCATGTAGGCGCTCCATAGCGTCATTACAGAGACATGGCGGGACGGAGGTTATAATCTTTGGAGACTTATCCTGCATACAACGAACCTATTCATTAGTATAAGTACCGCCGCGATTCGAGTTTCGGAACTTCACCTAAACAACGCATTTTCATTCTCTTTTTCAATGTTTGCGAAGAGATTGCGTGGTGTGCTGTAACAGCTAAATAATCGTTTTACATTAACGTTGTGACCTAATTCGATTGCTCAGAGAAGTATCTTAAAATGAATGATTAAGAATGAACTAGTTATGTAGAATCAGGGAGCTAAATCTTAATATAGCCTAACGCTAAAAGGTTTACAAACGTAAAAATAAATAAAAGTATAATAGCACACTGTTTAAAGGTAGGTAAAAATAAATTTATACGGTCAATGTTAACACTGAATATTCAGAATTTACAGTAACTGTTTAACATAAATTAATGCGCAAAACGAAGCAACTCATTGGGGAAAAGAGTTCGGTAAAATTTTTATTCCTTCTTACAAAACAAAAAGGTTTAAAAAAAATAATAGTGACGTTAATGGTTAATTTTTAAAAATTAACTCCATAATTAAAAGCACAAAGTTTCGTCTATTTAGGACAAACATTCTTGAACTTTAAAATATCAATACATAATTATTCTTTTGCTAATATGTAGTTTTGGGGCCACCAGATTTTTGACAAAGTCAGAAGTCCCGCCCTCTTCATATATCGTGTCGGAGTGAATCTTATGTTTGGGTTAAGCGTACGCTAGGCTAGGCTGTTGTACGGGAATGACTAGTAATTTCCCACGTCACCAACTTCTGGCCAATCAAGTGTCATGGCGTTGCCAAAAAATAGGTGGCCGCGAAACTGCATACTTAGCTTATTTGTATGTAAATAAAAAATTCGAAAACAATTAGAGACACCTGAAATAACTTTATAAACATGTTTTTTGATAAAATTCAAATATATGTGCACAGTTTAACCAAAACTTCTAATCGCGAGATTCCACGCTTCTTACCGATAAGCATTTAGTTAGAAGCAGGGGAGTTTCACCACAAGATTTTTTAACTAACTGTACAGGGTGGTGCAAAGGTCAGGATACATAGGGGAAATTGATTTATATTAATATTGTTTATTTGCTCTCTTCCAAATGAGACATGGATGAGAAATTAACGAAAGATGAGCGAGCGAAGTTGGTCTTCATGTACAAGTGAAGGGAGCATGTACAGAAGTGTCGCAGACGAATTTAATCAGCAAAGTCGAATGTTTCGAGATTTTCCCTGTTACGTTGAGACGTGTGAAGATGTTACTTAGAAGAAGAATTGAGAAGCGTATCAAGGTTAATAGGTCCCAGTTTGAGCATTTATTATGAATAATTACACTGGTCAACAAAATTTTTGTCACAGAGATATTTTTACTTGAACTATATGTAATTTTTTACGTTGATTACGGAAATGAAAACAGAATTTTTCTGTCACCCGCAGTTTTAGTGACACGAATTTACATTACTTAGGATTTGAGTCAGAATAGGAAGGGGCGGGGTCTACCCCTTGCTCCTCCTCTGCTTATAAGTTGCTGCACGTCTTGATTTTCATTTGTCAGTTATTCACTTGATTTCGCTCAGTGAACATCGTGCATTTTATTCGTGGTTTTCCTTAATCATTTTTTGTGTCAGTGCGTTCGTATTGTTTTATGACAGAATGCCACGTAAGTGTGCCAACCATCCAAACTGTTTGTTATGTGTGCGGAGAGTTAACTTTTAAATCTCAAAGGCGAAATTTCACCCTTCTCGTCAAAAAGCATACAAACTTTATTTTGGTTGCAAGGTAGGAGATCAGGACAAGACCTCGTATATGCTGTATTATGTGTTAAGACTTCTGACAGGCTGGCTAAATGGGTCTCGTCAAATGCCGTTTGCTGTTCCGATGATATGGAGAGAGCCGAAAGGGCATTTAATGGATTGTTATTTCTGCTTAACAAATATACTAGGCATTACTGCAAAATCTAAACATACGGTACAATACCCAAATTTACTATCAGCCATAAGGCCAGTTTACATAATAAACATTTGCCAGTACCAAGGCCACCGGAAACGTGGAGTTCAGATGATGAAAATGAAATTGATGTAAATGTAATGACGAAGCTCAACATGGTTTACTGACGGCCGATGTTGATCCAATGTTTGAACCATCTTGTTCATCGACAAAGCCTCACTTAATATCTCAAGCAGACCTGAGCGATCTTGTCCGTGATCTGAAATTATCAAAAAATCAATCTGAACTTTTGGCTTCCACATTGAAAGGTTGGAATCTTCTAGAAAAAGGCATTAAGATATCTTTTTACCGCAAACGTCAAAGAGACATTCTACCCTTTTTTTTCAGGAAGGCAATTTATATACTGTCATTATGTGGACTCTCTCATGGAAACCTTGGTCAACGACATGATCCAAACGAATGGCGCCTATTTATTTTCCTCGAAGCTGAGTTTGAAAGCTGTGTTACTCCATAATGGAAATAAATACCCCCTCAGTTCCAATAGCACATGCGCTCATATGAAGGAATCATACGACAATATGCACCCGCTTGTGAAACATATCTAATATGATAAATACTCTTGGCACATCTGTGGAGACTCGAAGTGATTAACAACTTCTTCGTTTACAACTGGGTTATACGAAATTCTGTTGTTTCCTCTGTGAATGGGAAAGCCATTACTCAAAGAAACAATGGCCACTCGACAAGCGTTGATTCCAGGGCATAAAATGTCACCAGTCTACCTCTGGTTAGTTCAAAAAAAAAATTTTTTGCCACCACTACATATTAAACTTGGTTTAATGAAAAATTTTGTTAAGGCTATGGATCAAAATGGCAGTGGGTTTCTCTATTTGAATCAGAAATTTCCGAGGATCAGCGAGGTCAAAATCAAAGAAGGGATATTTGTGGGGCCCGCAAATTAGAGAAATCATGAGAGACAGCGCGTTTGATGAAACTCTAAGTGAAGTTGAAGGAGCAGCTTGGAGAGCATTTAAAGCAGTGACCACAAATTTCCTCGGAAACTTCAAGGCCGAAAATTACGAGTCGCTCGTTGAAGAACTTCTCAAGGCCTACAAAGTCATGGAGTGCAACATGTTGAAAATTCATTTTCTTGACTCACATCTCGACTTCTTCCCAATAAACTTAGGCGTTGTTAGTGATGAGCATGGGGAACGCTTTCATCAACAAATATCCACGATAGAGAAGCAATACCAGGGCAAGTGGAACCCCAGCATGTTGGCTGATTACTGCTGGACATTGTCAAGGAATGGCCTAGAGGCGAAATACAAGCGTAAATCATCATAGCTACATTTTAGGCGAGTTCAATATGCATTTTCTACTTTCATATTGCTCTTACGTCTATAAATTAGTCCAAATTTCATTTCGATTCATTCAATATTGGTGGGTGATATACAAATTTTGAGGTCTCATTTTTAACTCAGCGGTAACAAACCTATAAGATCCACCCATTTTTGTTCATGTGACAAAAAAAGTTCTTTTTTGTCATTCAGTGTTATGAATAAACGAACATAATGCGTGAAACATTATTTCCCCTATGTGTCCTGAATTCTCGACCACCCTGTACACTCGCGCACACGCAATGTGGAACGAATAACATCCCTTTGTGGTCGTTATAAGGACATCATTTTTCAAACACATTTTTAACAATAACACCCTTTTTCAAGGGTTGAGCTCTTAACATGATTGCAAAACACGAAAGAAAACCGAGTTGCTATGATGCATAATTCTGCAGTATTATTTCAGAGCACAATTTTGCATCTTATCTCTTACGTTGAGATAAGATGCCCTCCTTTATTTCAAGGAGGGTATTTGTTATTCCAGGATTCTAAGACGCAAGTTGTTGTTGGTGTGTTATTATTCTGTATTTAGTAATGAAATAATACCTATCAATGTAAACTCTTGATTTATTTATTTACAAATATATACAAAGTAGAAAAATAATAATAATCATTATTATTATTATTATTATTATGGTAAAGTGGAAAACAAGTCTTTTAAACCGTTAATATGAAGACATATAAGCAACTTCAGTGCATGAGACTTCCAAAATTATATATATATATATATATATATATAGAGAGAGAGAGAGAGAGAGAGAGAGAGAGAGCACACACGCGCGCATACATTATATATATATATATATATTATATATATATATATTTATTTATTTCATCGTATAACTTTACTTGCACCTTATAATAGTAATAAAACTTCGCATACGACCTTGGAAACTTTAATACCAATCACACCTGTGCATGACAAAACACACACACAAGTTAAATTAAAATATCAGCGTTGAGGACACACACACACACACACACACACACACACGGATGTTTGATGTTAGTCAAAGATAAACCAAAATAGGAAAACGTTTCTGTTTTAGTTTAACATGAACGATTAACACAAAATAATTAAACGTTTGCATCTTTAACGAGGGATATCTATATATATACACAATATATGACTTTATTTGAATATCACCGTTGGAGGGCGTGTTTGGGCAGCTTGACATGAATACAGACTTGGCAACCAGTCCACCCATATTTATAATGTCTACATTTGTCTGCAATTATGGAATACTTCGCGAATCAACAAAATACTTTTTGTTTTTCTTTCTATCCATAATAATAGTCATTTTACTGAGCCATTTCATATACGAGAATTATTGTTGTTTGATGGAGTTGTTTAACCTCCTTCGCAACATCTAAGGCCAATATGATGGAAGGAACCTACTGCTTTAAGTGGGATCCGAACCACGAGTTACTACATAATCTAGACGCAGAAGATGGTCCCCCATTGACCCAGACCCAATGTCGCTTAACTTCGGTGATCGACGGGAAGGGGTGTTAGATATTGGCCATAATGTAGCTCGTATAAGAAAATTCTGCCAACATATTACTATTAATATTCTTATTATTAGTTAACATATATATATATATATATATATATATATAAAATGCAACCCCACAGGAAAAAAGAAAAATGATTCGAAGGCCTTTCGTGTATTCAACAATACACCTCGTCCAGGTGTAGGTGTATTGTTGAATACACGAAAGGCCTTAGCATCATTTTTTCTTTTTCCTTGTGGTTTGCATCATTCATTCATTTCACGTGTTTAAGCGTGAAATTCATCCCATATATATTATATATATATATATATATATATATATGTATGTGTGTGTGTGTGTGTGTGTGTGTATGAAATTAATATTTCACACGTTCGTGTAATTAACAACAATACAGGATTTTGATGCATTCAATTTGTTAAGTAAATAAGTAAAATAATGTATACCTATTCAAACAAAACTTTAAAATTTCACAGCAAAAAAAAAAAACTACTCTACAATTCAAATAAATAACTAAATGATTGAAAAAAAAAAAGGAGGTAATCAAATTATAATTTAAAATATTAATACTCTAAAAGAGAGGAATGATTTCTTACTGTAGTTCAATAATGACGTATATGGAGAGCAAAAACAATTTTACTGCGTGGCTAAAAACTCTAATAAATCAAGAGGCTGATCAGGGATGGCATATACCGGTATAGGCGTAGTATACAAATAAAGATAGACGTATAAAAACTAGCGTGACGATGAATAATAATCAAACCGCCACGAGTATTTTTTTTTTTTTAAAAGAGACACTAAAAATATGTCCGCTCTTTCTACATCGTCTCGCGCATTCTATGATAATTTTATTTCTCGAGGTAGTTACACGATGAGAATGAGCCATCTAACGCAAATTTCACTCTCAAATTCTTTGTGTTCTATTTTAAATTCATGAACTATCGTTCATACGGGTATATAGGTATGAACATTTTTGTAGGTATAAGTATAGGTACAATTTTATTTTTATTTTTTATTTTTTGAAGGGATACAGTATATTATAAAAATTTCATTCCGAAATATTGGTACAAAAGTGAACTTCAAATGCCATCCCTGCAGCATATATATATATATATATATATATATATATATATATATATAATAATAAGTAAAACGAATGAAGCTACTTAAATGATTAATTTTAAACTGTACACGTATGACAAAAACAATTGAAAAAAATTTAAAAAGTTTAAATTTTAAAATTTAATTGATTACATTTTTTAAAATGAAGAAAATGATGTTGAAAAATGCGAGAAGCGGGTGAAATGATTGGAACAATTAAAATGCCTTCGAAAATGACTCGTACGGCAAAAGCATTCAGAGATATCATTCCTTAAAAAGCAATAAATAAACTAAATAAAACAAACAAACAAATAAATAAGGGAGTAAAACAAATACATAAGTAAAAGACAAAATAAATATGGAAATAAGGTAAACTGTAGAAAAGGTAATATATATATATAATATATATATATATATATATATATATATATTATATATATATATATATATATATATATATATATATATATATATATATATACTGATTTAGAGATATACGAGTGGGGAGATGTAGAAAAAGGTAATGATTCAGAGATCTAAACTAGGAACGTCACTGACTTGCTGGAAGGTGTGTGTTTATCCTGAAGGGCGGCTGTAGAGCCATTCGGACTACTGAAGTCACTGGTGGAGACCCAACGCTTGTTCAAGCTGATGTTCGGTTGGGGGCTGCGAGTAGTATGAACTGGGGAAGCGAAAGCGGAAGTGGGGGACTGATAGTGCTTGTTCGCGCTGTGGTTGATCGAGGGTCCATTGTTCGAGGCGCTGGTCGGGGAAGGAGAGGGGGCGGGGCTTGCTGATGAAGAACTGTGTCCGTCAGAATATAAACTGGAGGTAGACTGGTAATGGGGAGCTCTCCTGAAACACATATACAGTGTGTATATATATATATATATATATATATATATATATATATATATATATATATATATATATTATATATATAATACTGGCGCTCATAAGTACAGTATTCGTAGAGAGAAATATTTCCGTTACATTCGTCCTTACCTTTTGTACCATGCATAGGATAGTTATGAAAAATTTACCTTCGTTTGGAAAAATTTAACAAATAAATAATTAGTTTAATTCCAACATATAATGTAAAACACCAAAGAATTTGAGGAAAATAAAAATTGTTAAAATGCAAAATTTTTCGTACATTTATTTACAAAATTATTTACTACTGTGGGTGCCCACCTTAGGCTTGAAGAATTTAAAAATTTTATCAGCAGTTGGTTGTTTACTGATTAGAGTCTTGCCAATTCTGAATTCTCGAATTTTCTCTGAATCTTTATGGAAGACGGATGACTGTACAAACTATTAGTAAGCAATGGGTTGTCGTGGTAAAGAGCTGTCTACAGATCTTAAGAGGTCTGTTATTGCTGTACACGAGTCTGGAAAAAGTCATAAGAAAATAAGGGAACAACTTCGAATTCTATTTACGACGATTGCTGGAGTTAAAAAGAAGTGGAAAGGCTTTGGAACAATCAAAACTCTACCAAAGTGTGGACGACCTTGCGAGATTTCAGAACGTACAACGAGACGGATTGAAAGAATCGCTGCTGCGAATCTACGAGTGACTGCGGGTGTACGTCGTATATTGAGAGAGAATGGTCTGCACGGAAGAGTTGCACGAAGAAAATCTCTTCTCTGCTACGAAAACCGCGCAAAGAAGTTCGTTTAAAGTACGCCAAGGATCATCGAAATGATGGATTTGCATTCTGGAAGAAAGTTTTCTGGACAGACGAGACCAAAATTTGTCGGGAACAAAGAGCAATGGTATGTTTGGCGAAAATCAAATACTGCATTCGAGACAAAATACATCCTTCCTGCGGTTAAACATGGTGATGGTAGTTTGCTTCTTTGGGGATGCTTTCGTGCTTCTGGTCCAGGAAAGCTTGTTTCATCAATGGGATCTTGAATTTGAAGAAATATCAGGAAATTTTAGAAGAAAATGTATTGCCTTCAGTTCGGGAGTTGCGAATGGGTCGCAGTTGGGTACTGCAACAAGATATGATCCAAAAAACATAAGTAAGCACGTGAAATGGCTTCAACAAAAGCAATTCAAGCTTCTCGATTGGCCCAGTCAAAGCCAGATCTCGATTTAATCGAGAATTTATGGTTTGATTTGAAAAAAGGTGTCCACAAGAGAAACCCTTCGAATCTAAATGAATTGCAACAATTTTCTTTGAAAAATGGGCTAAAATTTCTACTAAGAGATGTCGAACCTTCGTAGAAAATTACTCAAAATGAATCATTGAAGTCAATGAAGCAAAAAAAGTGGACACGCAAAGCATTAAATAATTGTGCAAGTAAATGTACGAAAACTTTTGCATTTTACTTTTTTAATTTTCCTCAAATTCTTTGATGTTTTACATAATACGAGTATGCTAAAGTTAAACTAATATTTCATTTGCTAAAATTCTCCAAACGAACGGTAAATTTTTCATAATTATCCTATGCATGGTACAAAAAATAAGGACGAATATAACTGAAATGTTTCTCTGAACGAATACTTATGAGCGCCACTATATACGTATATATATATATTAATGCGAAAGACCTTTGATTCTAAACTTTAGCGTGGTGCCAAAGAAGTTAAACTAACCTGACTCCTCTCGCTGAAGAAGGCGTTGAGTTGGCAGCCCTTCCAGGAATATAAGAGGAGGCCCTCTTTTGCGCGTCGCGTCCCTCCGATACCAAATGACCCCTTAAACGCATGCCACTCACCCCATCTTTCAGAGGGGTCGACCGATCCCCCGAATGTAAAGCTGCGAAAATAATAAATTGTATACATTTTTATATACAGGGTACGCGTATCTTTTTAAAAATTATTTCTAAATACTTTTAATATTAAAAATTAAATTTATGAGATAAAAATTGGAACTCTGTTTAACGAACGAATGAATAAATAATTATATAGAAAATAATTAGTTTTAAAAATTTTTATGTTACAATTATTTTAATATAATATAAATAATTGTGAAATGAGACTATTTTATTTTATTTAAGTTTGCCCTTAGCTCGAGGCTTTGCTCGGTTCTTAATTAAAGCTAAACCGCTACTTTATTAAGTAGTTATGATTAATAATATAACGTCGTTTAATACAGCGTTACTAAATGTCAAAAAACTTTTTATCATATTGTAAATAAATAATACAATACAAATCACGGAACGGAGTAACTGTTCGAATTAAAACAAAGGATTGAAGCGCCAAGCTTTCAAAAATCATTTCAATCAAGACACATTTTGTTGACCGGACACATTTTGTCGAAACTACTACTATTATTACTACTACTACTACTACTACTTACGCAACTCAATGGTTCCCAAATCCCAACCCGGGTGCTGCGGACGAGGGAGTTTAACAAGTTGTAATAATAATTCCACAAAAATTAAAGAAAAATTACAAAAGAAAAAATTACTGGGAAACTGTGCTTAGAAAAAAGAGGATCAGATATCAGATTAAAGGTTACCGTTGTACCGAGTTGATTTGACTTTCATTATCGAGGGGGGGTCTAAATGGGTGGGGTGCCGCTTTGAACTATTTAATCTACCCGTACTTATCCTAATGTAACTCAGCATAATCTCCATCTGACACTCGTCGATAGTACGTCTTGTCGAGGAGATATACCACGGTCTAATGATTCAAGCTTACTCTAACCAAACTTAACCTAACCTAACCTAATTCATCCTCTCGTAACTTTGGAATAACACGGGAAGGCATTTACTTCATATTACACTGCGCCCTCGATATATGCGTCTTCAGCATATGCGAATTCGCTGTTATGCGAAGACCCTATTTCTACCAAGAATTCAGTATATGCGGAAAAAATTCGCATTTATGCGCCACCTAGTGTGAAATATTGCTGAGCCGCTGAGCGCACCGACGTGTTCCTGCCAAACAACAAGTCTCGCATAAAACGTTATAGCGTGTGCGTTGTGCTCTAGACTGTGTTGTGTTTTTCACTATTTTTTAGTGCTTTTTCCAGTTTTGTCTTACTGTTTATTGTAGACTTGGCTTCTAAACGTCCTCTGCCTAGTACTGGGCCTTCAGTTTACTATGTCCTTTAATATTTATACTGTACAGTATTGATGTAATATAGCATTACTGTTATCTTGTTGAATGTTTTTGGTATAAAAAAGTGGCATATTTATTGTTGGGGGTGCCGGGAGGGTAAAAAAAAACTGGTTGTGGAACGCATCCCTATTTTTTTTTTTAACTATAAGTTCGATATATGTGAATTTGCATTATGCGAGGTTTTAGCAGAACCTATCCCTCGCATATATCGAGGGCGCAGTGTACTACAATTTATTATTAAAATATCGTTTCTCTTACGGAATAATTGCAATTTAAATAATAATTTTCAGCTAATAATAGACATTTTAATGTTCAAATCCAAAAACAAATGTATAATAATAAAAAATACTAATATTTTTATAACTTTTTTCCGAAAATCATAAAATAGAAAGGATTTTAGTCAACAAAATACATACATATATTACGTACTGTACTATTATGAGAAATTTGGCAGAATTCAAGATCTAAAAATAGTAGTGACTCCAAATTATCACTGAAGTGACTCCAAATCCAATAGAAAAGAAGGAAAAAAATGACCCAACATCCATTTAATAATACTGTTAATCTAAAAAGTGACTCCACCGAATATGAAACTAATATTTGAGTTTGGAAAATGACGCACCAGATCTGGTAAATTTTTGCCAAACTTGGCAAATTTGGCTACTTAATTTTGTGCGCTAAACAGCTACTTTTTTTATGCAGGAAGGAGGGGCCGAGGGCGAACGCCCGCAAAAACGCCCACCCCGAAAAAGAAGGAAAAGGAGAGAGTCGAAATCAAGGTCTCTAAAGCTGTTAAAACTTATACCATTTTTTTTTAAATTTTGAAAAGAATGTGTAGTGTGCGATGCACGTACGTGTAGTGAGGAATAGAGGGAGAAGTGTGTGTTTGAGAGCATGATGCACTGCTCACAAGGTAGATTAGACACGGAAAAAAGATCAGCTAAAGAGGAAAGTGACAGGAGAAACTGGAGTTCCAGCACTTCTTGTCTCCTGCATAACGTCCTTCCCACCCCCGGGACTACTTCCCTGGTCAATTGGTGTCTACAATCTCCTCGTATTGTCGTATAATGTTAAAAATAACGGTATGTGATGCATTTAGCAAAACTAAACTTTAAGAATGACAGAAAGAATATGAATACACTTACTTTTCGCGCCTTCGAGGGTATTAATTCTTCTGAGGGCATCGGCGAGGGTAGATCTGAGACACATAATTTCGTCATTTTGCTCGAGAACTTTTTTCTCTAAGTCTGCCACTCGATCTCTCATTGCTTGGTTTTCGTTTTCTATCATTTCATCTGCGTTGAAGAAAACGAATGTATATAAACTTTGATGCATGAACTAAATTAAATGTTAAAAGCCCGTAAAATTATGTAAACTTTTTTTTTCAATTAACACGTGTTCACCTACCACCTGAATTATCATTATACTAAACGAGCATTACGTAACTTGGCGTTATGCCAAATGTATTATGAAAATCATCAAATAAAAATATGATAGAAAGAAGATTCTTGAATCGAATAATATACTCGTACTTTTATTTTGTAATTTAACTTAGCTGTCAAATGATGCACTCCATCGTACCAAATGAAAACATCGGCGGTTTTTTAAGGAAAATTATAAACACGAACTTTATCCTATGTTATAACTAACATTTTACATGTCAATCGGTATATATATATATAATAATAATAATAATAATAATATCGCGTGCAATGTCGGTAACCAACTGCCAAATTTTATATTTGATAGTTCGTCTTAACGATATAGAAATAACATCCTTCGAATGCAATACTTGGAAATAATAATTATTATGTTTAAATTCGAATATATATATATATATACAGTATATATATATATATATATATAAAGTTTCGAGCTATTGAAGAATAGGGACCCCAGCCTTCTTTAGTTAGCTTTATAAGGCTAACTAACGAAAATATCATGACCTAACCTAACCAATCGTCAAGGGCGTACAGATAACCTAACGATTGGTTAGGTTAGGTCGTGATATTTTCGTTAGTTAGCCTTATAAGCCTAACTAAAGAAGGCTGGGGTCCCTATTCTTCAATAGCTCCTAAAGTTTTGCTAAAATTTCATCCTAAAAGCTGTAATCAGCCAGCTGATAATAGGTTTAAAATGAAAGGTGAAGTAATTGAGGAAGTACGAGAGTTTAAGTATTTGGGTCAAACTATTACCAGCTCCTTGAGCGATGACTCGGATATAAGAAAACAATCTCGAAGCCTTTGTGCTAAAGCGAATATGACTATAAGGAACTTTTGGTTCTGTACAAGTGCAGCTAAACGTTCTCTTTCGTATTTTCTGCAGTAATATTTACGGACAACAACTCTGGGTGAACTATAAAAAAGGTTCTGGCAGAACCCTAAATTTGCCGTACAACGGCTCTTTTAGACTCTTACATAAATCACCCCCGAGATGCTCAGCTTCGCAAATGTTTGCTACCCGCAATGTCCCGAACTTCCCGGAGGTAACAAGACGGGCTCAATACAGTCTGATGCAAAGAATTAAAAAATCAACCAACCCGATTATCCAAGCTATCCATGAGTCCCGCCGTTTATCCTCTAAGTCTAAGCTATGGACTTCTTGATACGAAAACGTCTGTCTGTAACTCCACTTAACTTCCACATTGCTGTATTGTTTCTAATCAACTGTATATATTTCTATCCTTAGTATGTGAACTGTCATTGTATTAATAATATTTGTCATATGACTTATAGTCTGCCAATAAACCTTTTCATTTTCATTCATATATATATATATATGGGTGTCAAGTGTTCTTATATTTTCCAGTATTTTCTATATTTTTTTGTAGGAACATTCGTATACTTTTCTATACTTTTATTATTTATTAAAAATTATCACTAACAAAATTTATCTGAATATACCGTGAACTATTTCAAAACCCGCGTGTGAATTGACCTAATCAATCCGCAACCACGTAAAGTACCGCGACACATGAGCTTTTCACGAGTTTATTAGGAGGGTCCAATAGTGTACTAGGTCGGTTTGTACTAATTTTAAATAATTTCCTTTTATTTGAGGTTAAGTTTCCATAACTTGTTTATTTAAAAAAAAAAAAAAAAAGTGACAAAATAAATTGATTTGTTTCACGTTTCCACTTAATTTACTTTTAAATTCTTAACTCTTATTTTAACTTTTCAAATAGAATCACAAACAAAAAAAACGAAAGCTCTCTAAACATTCCTACGTTTCTCCTCTATATAAATAAATACAGTTTTCCTATAATATTAATATATATATATATATATATATATATATATATATATATATTTGTGTGTGTGTAGAAACAACGTGATGTATAAGTATGTCATAATTTTTTTTAAGTGCATTTAAATCAGAGATATACGAGACGAAATCATTTTATAGATGCATAGCTACATTTTCTTCATATCGCTTTGAACTACTTAAATAATTTCATACTGAAACTTAACTGTAAACACACAATTTTTATAAAGAACGATTTTAACAATTGAATTACAATTAAATAATTGAAGATAAAAACATCTCCAACATCATCTTGAAAAGAGAATTATATTTTTATTAACCTTCAACACAATTATTATAATTAATTATATCAGTATATTTTATTGGATAATTATGTTATTCAGATACGTGATACTTTGTTTCATTTTAGTTACATAACCCTAAGTCTCCTTATATATATAGATATATATATATATATATATATGAAAATGAAAAGGTTTATTGGTAGACTATAGTCTATATGACAAATATTATTAATACAATGACAGTTTATATACTAAGGATAGAAATATATCCAATTGATTAGAAATAATATTGTAATGTCGAAGTTAAGTGAAGCTTACAGACAGACGTTTTCGTACCAAGAAGTCCACAGCTTAGGCCTTAGAGGATAAATGGCAGGACTCATGGATAGCTTGGATGATCGGGTTGGTTGATTTTTTAATTCTTTGCATTAGACTGTATTGAGCACGTCTTGTTACCACCGGGAAGCTCGGGACATTGCGGGTAGCAAACATTTGCGAAGCTGAGCATCTCGGGGGTAATTTATGTAAGAGTCTAAAAGACCTGTTGTTGTACAGCAAATTTAGAGTTCTGCCAGAACCTTTTTTATAATTCACCCACAGTTGCTGTCCGTATATATTACTGCAGAAAGTACGAAAGAGTCTTTAGCTTCACTTGTACAGAACCGAAAGTTCCTTATGGTCATATTCGCTTTAGCACACAGGCTTCGAGATTGTTTTCTTATATCCGAGTCATCACTCAAGGCGCTGGTAATAGTTTGACCTAAATACTTAAACTCTTGTACTTCCTCAATTACTTCACCATTCATTTTAAACCTTATATCAGCTGGCTGATTACAGCTTTTAGGATGAAATTGCATAACCCTAGTTTTTGTAACATTAAAAAGAATATGTTTCTGCGAATACACTTCGCAGACTTTTAGTAGCCGATCCAGACCTTTAACAGAGGGACTTATTAACACCATATCATCGGCATAAACTAAGTTATTTATCGTTGTGTTATCTATACAACATCCCACTGTTGCCTCATTAAGTGAAGCAATTAATCCGTAGATATACACATTAAACAGCATAGGGGAGAGCAAGGAGCCTTGTCTCACCCCAAGAGGAGCCAAAACACTCGGATAGTACATTGCCCCACCTAACAGTGAAAGATTGGTGGGAATACCAAAATTTCAATAAATTTAATAGGTATGTACATGGGAACCTTCCTGTCTTCTAGTTTTGCAAATAAAATATTGTGGTTCACCCTATCATATGCCTTACTTATATTTGGAAACAGCTATAAATAGTTGAATTACTGTCAATGTATTTAGATATTGTTTCTTTAAGTACATAGATACACAGGTCAGTTGAGTGGGACCTTTTAAAGCCAAACTGATTAGGAGATGTCCATAGGAAATCATTTAATCGGCGTAACAAGAGTTTTTCTAGTAGTTTCGAGAAGCAGGAAGCGACAGCAATAGGCCTGTAATTATTGCTGGACAGAATGTCTCCGTACTTATTTTTGACCAGGGGCAAGATATATAGCCTCATGAACTCTGCAGGGATATAGCTATGAGCAAGCATGACTGATAGGAGGAATGATATATGCAGACATACTACGTCATTTGCATATTTTAAGTGCTCACTCGATAAGTCATCTACCCCTGACGCAGAACCAGTCTTTAACTCTTTAATTAACCTCTTTACTTCGGAAAATGATATCAAAGTATTTTCCCTTGTCCCTCCCACAATCGTTTCGCTGCACTCTATCTTAAGATTATCCCTACTCACACTGTTAAGAATGTTAGAATAGTGGTTTTTCCACAGCTTTGCAATTTCATCCTCCCCGACGCCCCATCGATTGTCGGAGGGAGGACATTTTTGACACCCGTTTGATTCTTAACAAATTTCCAAAATTTGTTGTTATCGTTATTTATGCGAGCTTCACAGGCTTTTGATGCTCGAATAGACTCTTCTTCCTGTTTACATCGCCTTATGGCCACCTTATACTGACCCCGACTTCTACACATATTCAAGTATACTGGTCCTAATCTGGGTCTACCATGAAAGCACCACAAATCATAGGCGTCTTTCGATTCCCTCTTCAGGGGGCCAATAAAATCATTCCATCCAGGAATAATCTTAGTATGATAGTTATAAGATTTAATCAGGGGGCTTCCTGCTTCTCTTAACAGGGATATTATCTTACTATAATACCTATCTATGAGTTTACAGTGAGAATCATTTGAGCAAGGATTATTACAGGCAAGGTGCAAAATTTCTAAATTATTAAAGAGGTGACTTGTTCTGTCTTTGTATTCTATTCTCTGCTGCATCGTAACATTGGACCAATCGACGCGATTATTCTTACCTATTGAGTTCTTGTTAAGTCGTGTTGCGCATAAATTGGTAACGTTAATTAATATTTCTAATGGTCTATGATCAGAAAGAAGGAAATCATGCAGAATATGAACTCTCACTAGTAATAATCTAAAGGATCGAATTGATAGACAATGATCAATCCACCTGGTGGTACCACTCACATCACTAACGTATGTAAAATTACCACTGGCTACCCCTAATACATCTACATCACTTATACTTAAATTGGCCGACTCGCCTATATATTGGCCTATATATATATATATATATATATATATATATATATATATATATATATATATATATATATATACCCGATAGCTCAGTGGTTACAGTGGCGGACTCTGAACGTTGAGTCACTGGTTCGTTCTCAGCCGCTGGCATCAGGCGGAACTGAATTGACTGCTTACTCTATTTCTGTTGTGACTTAGATGACCCTTGGAGCACACTCACCCCCACGTAATGGAAAAATTAGCTTATTGGATGTTTTGTGTTCGTTTATACACGCCTAAACGGTTACGATAATTTATGTACACCAAATTTAGTATACACATTAAGGGAGAACTAGGGAAGGTTTTAGAAACACACCCTCCCTTCACAGTCCCCCCTAAGGTTGTGTTTCGGGGGCTTTTGTTGCGTAAGGCGCAACAGGCGTTCTAGTATATGTATATATATATGGGTCTGGGTCATAATCCCGACTGCCATAATCCTGAAAGCCATAAGCCCGAGCGCCAAAATCCCGAAGGCTAAAACCCCGACAAGCGATAATCCCGACAAGATAATAGTTTATATTTAATATTTACTTATAGCTTAAAATAATAAAAACTAAAATAAAAAATGCAACCTAACCTAACCTAACTAGCTGCACTTGCATATGGAGCGTGATTGTGATCCACAAATTTTTTAAGGTGATGTTGTCCATTTTAAAAGTTTTGTAATAGCACCAGTAATAATCGTCTTCCCGACTTTTATCCTTCACCATTAAATAACCGCTTGCGTTAACTTTGTTATTCCCTTTTTGAGAAGGAACAATTTCACAAATTTCTTCCATGTCGTTCTAGGGTGAAGTTACACTGATAATTTTTAGTTTACTCGCGGTTTTACCTTTGTTTCGAGGTAGTTTAACTTTGCTTCCAGGTGGGAGCAGATCAATTCGCTCCCACCCTTGCTGAGTTCTCGCACTCATCTTAGTTCGTGATTTTTAACTATCGGGATTTTGGCCTGTAAGGATTAAGACGTTCGGGATTTTGGCCTGTCGGGATTACGGCCTTCGGGCTTATGGTTTTCTAGATTATGACTTTCGGGATTCTGTCTGGGTTCCATATATATATATATATATATATATATATATATATATATATATATATGATTATGAAGAGTAGTGGAGCTAATACTGTTCCTTGTGGTACCGAGCTGAGGACCTCTGATTCTGAAGATACTCCTTGTGCTGTAACTACTTGCCGCCGCTCACTAAGGAAATTATATATCCATTTCCCTACTTTTCCTGTTATTCCCATATACTTCAGTTTATGTATTATGATTCCATGGTCACACTTGTCGAACGCTTTGGCAAAGTCTGTGTATATTGCATCATAGTTTTCATTACTTTCAAATGCATCAATAATGTTGTTATAGGGTTTCATTAGTTGTGATAGGCATGATCTGCCTGACCGAAACCCATGTTGGTTATCATTTAATTTTTCTGAGTTGCCAAAAGGTCATAGATTTTCTGTCTAACTATTCTTTCAAATATTTTAGTGAGATGAGATGTAAGCGACACTGGCCTATAGTTTTTGGCCTCGGATCGATCTCCTCCTTTATATATTGGGACTATGTTTGCGCTCTTCAGGATGCCCAGTATTTCTCCCGTGTCTAGTGATCCTCTCCATATCCAATATAGGGGCTCAGCGATTGCATTCTTGCAGTTTTTGATCAGTGTGGCATTCCATTTGTCCGGTCCTGCCGCTGAGTGTGTTTTTAGTCTCCCTATAGCTTATGTAATATCATTTGTCGTAAAGTCGAAGTCCGTTATACTTTCCCCTTGTAGTTCTTCTTCAAAGAACGCGTTTCTATCGCATATCAGTTTGTCAGTTTTTGTAATACTGAAAGATGATTTGTACTGAGCTCTTAATATTTCGGATACTTCTGTTACATTATCAGATAAAGCACTGTCTTCGTTTTTCAAAGGTCCAATAGTCGCATGGTTTTTCGACTTCCTTTTTGCAAAATTATAGAAGTACTATGAGTTAACCTTTATCGCCTCTATAGCGTCGCCTTCTTCTTTTTCTGTTTGCTTCTCAATTGGTTCCTGTATGACGCAATCGATATTCTGCAGTTTATCATTTAATATTTTTCTGATGTTTTATCTTTACAGTTACTTAATTTTGCAGTCACTCTTTTTGTCTTTCGGAAGAATGACCTCTTTTGTCTCTCGAACCTGCTTCTCTTTCCTCTTTGTTGTATTTTTGGGACATGTCTTTCCACAATTTCCAGCGTCTTCTCCTCTCAGGTCATTAGCATCTCTTCCCTTGTCTTGGAAAATTAAAAATTTCCAATTTGCTTCTTTCTGTTGTTCGTGTTCTTTCCTTTCTTGTTGATTTTATATTGGTTGTTATTTCAGTAATGTTGTGATCCGATATTAGAGTTGGGGATATTTCTACATTATCAATTAGGTTGCTGTTGCTTGTGAACACCAAATCTCGGCAGTTGTTTTTTCTTGTGTTTTCTGTTATTTCTTGTGTTAATATAAATTTATCAGCCAGAGCTAGTAGCATTTTTACCTGCTCCTGGTCTTCCCGTGTGACCGCCTTGTCTTGGTGTACACATATATTTTTTCCTATCCTTTTATATTTCATGAAGGGAAAATGGAGAGAGTACATCTTTTACCCAGTTTCTTACCTCTGTAATGGAATCACAGAATTTTGAGGTTGGCGTGTTCGGGGGGTCTCTACATTACAATTAGTACCATATTTAATTTTTCAACTTTTGCTGCCACACATTCTACGTAGTTGTTTGAGGTACTTAGTCATTTCTGCCATATGCCTTTCGCGTGTAAATAGCACATCCTCCTTTACGTCTCGCTGTTCTGTCGGCTCGGAGGATGTTAGTTGTAGTTGTCAATTTGTATTTCTTTTTTAGCAATACAAAACTCGCAGTTTTCACAGTTCGCCTGGCAGTCCTTTAGATGGGTTTCCGTGAGGCATGCAAAGTATGCTCCTGTTTCTTGCATGAGTCCTTTCAGGTATAAAACTTTGTCCGGGGAATGATTTGATTTAAGGGCCTGAATGTTGGCTAGGATTATTTTTATTTTTTCTCTATCATTTTCACATACATTCGATTCGTTTTCCAATAGTGGTGCCCATTTCGTTGTCTTGTGTTCCTCCGAGAATTTGCCTCTCTTTATCTTTGTCGTACCTGTTGTCCCGATAACGCATGAAGTGGTTTTGTGCGTACCTTCTGTCCGGCTCTCGGATTCCTATATTTGTCAGCTGACTTTGTATTTGCTGGATGGTATTTAGCAGCTGAATTATGTTGGCTACGTCTAAAAAATTGGTAGCCCTCTTTGATGTTCGTTTTTCCTGTTCACCCGTTGCGTTCCTTTGAGGGTGGTGGTGGTAACGGCATTTTTGTCCATATTTGCACCTCCTATATCTTGCATAGGTGTTGCAGACAGTAATGTGGTGAAACTTGCACTTTTTTTCAAATTTGCAGTATCCTCTTGTATAATGTGTGTTACATAATGTGGGATGTGCATAGATGCATTGCCCATCCCGATATCTGCAGTACCCTTTTGCGTAATATTTACAAACGGTATTTTCTACGCTTCTACTTCTTATGTGGTTATCTTCATGTTCTTAATTTTGATATTATCATTATTTTTCTTTGGTTGTTTATTCCCTACGTTATTATTTTTTATCTTTTTATCATTTTGTTCGTTGGACAGTTTTACTACCTCGCAACTTTTACACGTCTCTTTTCTTTCATCTGTCTTCATTCTGTATCGTTATTTCCTCTTCTTTCTCATCCACCGGAACTTTCATTGGGACATTTCCAGACTCTTGTTTCCCCATTTTTCCCTCCTTTTCTGTAACACTCGAATTCGCTTTCTCCATTTTTTTTAAATACCGCAAAGGAGTTTACAGTCTGTGTACATGCGTTACACACAAATTTGACTCCCGCGATCTGTTTAGCGTTCGAGACGAGGGATATTTTCCTAGCATCCCAATTCATGCGGATAAAGTCGCGCAGTTTTTGACAGAAATTGCATCTTATTGCTGCCTTTTCAGTTGTTTCCAGATTACACAAATTGCAGATTAAGTGAGAATTTGGACCCATGGTCATGCTATTCATTAATTAATTACACACACAAATTATTTATTTATTTATTTTTTTTCATTTTCTCCCTTTCTTTCTCTTTTCTTTCCTTTCGATGGTCGCGAGGGTTTTCTGACCTTTGCATTTTATGACCTTTTCCCTGCCTTGTTTCAAAAATTTCTCGGATGCCAACCGTATTACGGTTTAAATATATACGTTAAACTGGTGATAATTTATGTAAACTGTATTGCACTTTCTTACTTGTAATGAATTTAACTTTATAATTTATATGCACGGATTCACTGATACTTTATACACTTTCAAGTGTAAACAATAAACCGCTGAGTAGTTTATTCCCTTCTTTTTTGGGTGTTAATACAGAGAGAGAGAGAGACACAACACGTCCGTTCCCCACAAGGGGATGTTCTGCGCAATGAATAATTCCTCATTTCACGGAAGTCAGGCTTGTTGCCTCTCCTCTTGAGATGGCCTGGTGAAGTAAAGTTAGTTATTTGCGCTCTCCACTGCACATAACCAGGTACTCCCGGTTCATCTGGAATTGTTCTGAGCCAGGCATCTAGTCTTCTTTTTTTAAGATATCCACCATGACACCACTCTTGTTCCTAAGTTCCTTGGGCAGCTGGTTGAACAGTCTTATATTTTCCTTCAGGATTGAGGATGTTCCCTGTCTACCCTTTAATTTGGGAACACAGCACATTCTTCCTTTCCTACTTTTCACTGTTGTTTGAGTGGTTATTAGGTTCAAAGTAACATTAGGGACTAATCCCTCCATTATTTTAGACAGTGTAGATAATGCCGTACTTCTCTCTCCTTCTTTCCAGCGAATATAAATTTAATTCACATAACCTTTCCCAGTAATTTATTTCTTTACATCCATTGATCTTGATTGTGAAGCTTCTCCGAATCCCATCTAATTGACTGATGTTAAGACCGAGCAATACTCCAGCTTGGGTATGATCAGTGTTTTTAACAGAGAAATCATCATATTCCTACCTCTTCTTTTAAAGGTTCTCAGTATCTGTCCAGTTAGTCTTTTTGCTCTGTTTACTGCTATCTTATTTTGTGTTTCAAATTTCGCGTCATCAGTCATTACAACTCCTAAATATTTTGCTTTAGAGTTTCTCTGAATTTCCTATCCATTTGAGGTATAGTATTCCATGCATTTTAGGTCCTCTCTTCTTCCGCATCTTAATAGTTGAAATTTCTCGGTGTTAAATTTTATATTATTGCCTTCAGAGCAATTGTTGATTCCGTTCATGTCTGTTTATAGAAGTCCTATATCTCTGAGTTTCTTATTTTTCTGCCAATTTATATATATATATATATATATATATATATAGTATATATATATATATATATATATATATATTTTTTTTATTTTTTTTTAATTGGGGTTGTTTAACCTCCTTCGCAATATCTAAGGTCATATGACGGAGGACCCTACAGCTTTACGTGGGATCCGAACCACGGGTCGCTACATAATCTGGGCGCCGAGGACGGTCTCCAATCCAACTACTACCCAGACCCAATGTCGCTTAACTTCGCTGATCTCCTGGAAGCGGTGTTACGACATTGGCCACGACGTAGCCTATATATAAATATATATATATATATATATATATATATATATATTATGAATGGAATGAATGGAATAAGAGAAGAGGCAGATTTTGTACGGTCCCAGCTGCGGTGGGACAAGGGGCCATGAAAACGAGGATGGAAAATACCCTCAGAATACGAGGCCCACAGCTTTTCAATGTCCTACCAAAAGAAGTGAGGAATCTCCAGCACACCGACCTGAATAACTTTAAGAACCAGCTGGACAGATTCCTGCGCAAAGTCCCTGACCAGTCACGCGTGAGGCCCATGGTGTAGTGGTTATCATATCTGACCGGCAATCGGAAGATCCCGGGTTCGATTCCCGGGTGGTTACCTCATTTTTTCATTTGTTCGTTCTCCCTCCTCATCTTGCGCGGAATGTTCTTCACAAGCGTCGTTCTTTACGTTAATTATACTGCGTGTTGTTTGCAGTTGAAATGTATATATATGTGCGGCATGCGGGAGGTGCCCCCTTGGGGCATTGGTTTCTGCGCGTATGTAGGAGAATTACGACTTCTGATCGAATGAGGCCCATGGTGTAGTGGTTATCATATCTGACCGGCAATCGGAAGATCCCGGGTTCGATTCCCGGGTGGTTACCTCATTTTTTCATTTGCTCGTTCTCCCTCCTCATCTTGCGCGGAATGTTCTTCTATACAAGCGTCGTTCTTTACGATATATATATATATATATATATATATATATATATAGTTATAGTGTTATAATGTTTCAGACCAACAAAGACCCTAGGATCCACTCATGGCTGGTCTACCTAACTGTGTTCGTAATTGTGTATTGTGCATGTCCTCCGTGGTGGAGGAGGGGACCTACAATTTTACGTGGGTTCCGAACCACAAAGCCTTAATTTTACTACCTTAAACTATACCCAATCTATCAACATATGCGTCTAATCGATTTTTAAACATGTTTATAGACGTGCTACTAATTACTTCTACCGGCAAACTATTCCACCTATTTACTATTCTATGCGTAAAAACGTTTTTGGCAACTGCTGTCTCGAACCTTCTACTTGTCAACTTACACCCGTTATTTCTGGTCCTATTATATTGAGATATTTCGAAAAAGCTATCTCTATCTACGCAGTGATGGGCAGTATCTAGATACATGTATCGCCGATACGTATCGATCGATACTTTTGTATCGGTATCGGTATCGCTTTAGCTACTTGACAAAAGTATCGATTTATCGGTATCGCTAAGGTCAATTTTCTTAAATGTATCGAAAAAAATCGATACTTCGATACATCGATACATTAATAAGAATTTTTAAATATTTAAATAGATGTTATAATATGACACTACTGAGTTATATTTATGAATATACATAAATAATAATATTATTAAATATTTCCGACATTGTTAGCTGTAGAGAAGAAGCTAGAGCGTTTGAATTCGGAAGCATTGCGTCATTGTCAGCCACTTCTCAATGCAGTCACAGTAGGGTTCACTAAGCGGTTTGAAAAGTTTCTGTGCCTTGATGCGTCGCATGAGTGTAAAGCAGCAATACTGGCATCGTCTTCAAATCCTCTGTTCAAGTTAAAGTGGATGACAATAAAAGGCAAATTTAGTACTAACATTGTCAAAAAGAGGGTTCAAGAAATGTTGGTTAATGCTGTTAAGAGCCTCAGCGAGCAGACCCCCCAGCAACAACTAAGTGATGCTGCATCTGACGGAAGTGCAGATGATTTCTTGTTATGAGTCTGCTTCCACTAATGTCTCTGCAACCCAAGATTCCACTGAGATGGAAGTTTTACAGTATCTGGGTGACGGAAGTCATTCTCTCCAATCTCTGAGGCAGTACCCAGGAATTCTACGGGTCTTCCTGAAGTATAACACACCACTACCATCCTCTGCTCCTGTAGAACGGTTGTTTAGTTTGGCTGGTCACATTCACGCTCCAAAAAGGAATAGACTGTCTGACCAGATGTTTAGCCAGCTGGTATTTTTGAAGGGTAATAGTAATTACTTTTAATTGTTAGTGTAATATTTTCAGTCATTCATGTATCCTACAAAATTAAAACATAATTTCATTAAATAAAGCAATTGTTTTTATTTACATCTATAAAACCCATTAAAATGTCGTTGATTTTACTTACAGTGCGTACAAATTACTAGTATAAACAATAATATCTAATACCTACATATTAAATGAATAATTATAAAAATGTACCGGCGATACATGTATCGGCGATGCATGTATCGGTATCGGTATCGCTTAAGACATCTAGAAAGTATCGGCGTATCGGTATCGCCTAAGACGTTCTTCATGTATCGATGTATCGGTATCGCTTTAGCGATTTTCATGTATCAATGCCCATCACTGTATCTACGTTATCGAACCCATTCATAATTTTGAAAACCTGGATTAGATCACCCCTTAGCCTCCTAGTCTCGAGTGTAGTCAATTTTAACTCCTTAAGCCTATCCTCGTACGACTTTGACCTAAGCGACGGAATCATCTTAGTTGCTCGTCTTTGAACTCTTTCGATTTTGTCAATATCTTTGCGCATATGCGGATTCCAAAATTGGACCGCGTACTCCAAATGGGGTCTAACTAATGATTTATAAAGAGGAACTATAATATGGCGCGATTTGTACTAAAAATTCAGAGCTATAAAACCTAACACTTTGTTCGCTTTATTGACCGCTGCTGTACTTTGTTTCGCTACTTTTAAATCACCAGTGACTATAACTCCTAAATCTTTTTCCTACTCTACGCTTGTTAACTCCTTCCCTGACATACTATATGCAAAATTACCGTTACGCGAACCTATATGTAAAATTTTGTACTTATCGACGTTAAATCTCATTTGCCATGTGACTGACCAATCAACGATTTTATTCAGAGCTTCCTGGATTTTACCTCTATCTTCGTCATTAATCGCCCTACCACCCAGCTTCGTGTCATCCGCAAACTTTGAGACTGTACTGACTAGGCCGACATCTAAATCGTTAATATACATAAGAAAAAGCAAGGGGCCCAATAAGGAACCCCGAGGAACGCCACTCGCTAAATTAGCCCAACACGACTCCGCTCCATCAACGACCACCCTCTGTTTCCTACCTCGCAACCACTCTTCTATCTCATTTATTACTACACCCCTGATTCCATGAGCCTTAGTTTTTTTCATTGAGTCTTTTGTGCGGTACGGTGTTAAACGCTTTTTGAAAATCTAAATACACTACATCAACCGCCCGATGACTATCGTAAACGTCAACCACGCTTTGAAAAAATTCTAAAAGATTAGTTAAGCAAGATTTGTTTCGCCTAAAACTGTGCTGCGTATTTTTAACTAAGTTATGCAATTCTAAGTGTTCGACTATACGATCCCTAATTATTGATTCCAGTAGCTTACCTACAACAGAAGTTAAACTGATTGGCCTATAATTTACCGCCGCACCTTTATCGCCTTTCTTAAAGATAGGTGTTACGTTTGCTAATTTGAAATTATCTGGTACGCACCCCTCAGAAATAGACGCATTAAAAATCTTTGTTAGCAGCACAACAATGCTATCTTTTAATTCTTTTAGTTGTATGGGATACATGGAATCCGGCCCCGGTGATTTACGCATTTTCATTTTATTAATATATCGCATTACCTCCCCTTCACTAATCACAATATTATCCAAAATATTACCATTATTAAAAGGTATTATGTCTATGACCGTAGGGATATTCGTTACATCTTCTATAGTAAAAACTGACGTAAAAAATTCGTTTAGCAAGGTAGCCATTTCCTTGTTTTCAGAAACTAGATCTCCGTTAACATTTTTCAACGGCCCCAAGACACTTTTTACTGGATTTCTATTGTTGGCGTTTGAAAGAATCGCTTGGGGTTTTCTTTACCGTCACGAGCTATGGAGATTTCAAATTCGCGCTTGGACTTTTTTATTACACTTTTCGCTTCACGCCTTAGAGATATGTAGTTATTTCGTAACCACAAATTGTCTTTATCGCACTTATGTAGCCTATAAGCCCTATCTCTACTCTTTATAATGTCTCCTACTCTAGAAGTAAACCACAAGGGCTTGTTGATTACTTTTGCACGCTTAATTTTGTACGGTACACATTCCTCATTTATAGTCCTAAATACTGTTTCAAACGATTCCCACATTAGTTTTGCGTTGGAGATCCCCATTACGTTTTCCCAATTGACGTGTGACAATTTATTTCAAAATTTACAAAAGTTTGCGTGCTGGAAGTTAGAAATTTTAGTCGAGTTAGCTGGTTTCGAGTGACTTATTGAGAGGACAAACTCTACCATATTGTGATCGCTATTACTTAACGATTCTATTACTTGAAGATCAGTAATTAGCCTATCATCCGTAGTTATTACTAAATCTAAAATACTGTCCAACCTCGTAGGTTCCCCAACCTTTAGAATAAGAAAGCTATCCTCGAGAAAATTAACTAAACGATTACCTTCCGCGTCGCCCTGCATTGTATCGTAATTCAAATTGGCGCAATTAAAGTCACCCATAACTAAAGCCTGCTCACTACCTATTATTCTCTTTAGTTCACGATATAACGCTTCGTCTGTATCAGCTGTTTGATTAGGGGACCTATATATAACCGCAACAACAAGTTCGAAATCGTTTAATTTAAATTCTGCTATAGTCGAATCTATCGGTTCTGGAATTATGTGCTTTACTATATATATATATATATATATATATATATATATATATATATATATATATATATATGTGTGATGAATTTCACATTTAAACACGTGAAATGAGTGGGCTTGCATCATGTATACATAATCATGTATACCATCGTATATGGTTGGTTACATTTCCAAACGGTTCAAATTTATTGTAGAACACTTCCACTTGATGACCATCACTCTTCACTGCAGTGTGTATTCAACGTTCAAACTTCATTAACAAGAGCATTAGCAAGATACTCTTGTGAAATGGATCGAATAACCTCTGATTCTTTGGCGGAATTCTGCCACATACCTGGGTTTGTCATCATATATGAGTGTTGTAACATAATCCCATGATAAAAAAGTCGAAAAAGGTTAAGTCGGGTGACTGAGGTGGCCTATCCAGCGCTGAAACAGATCAACATGAACGAAATTCACCAAAAGTTTGGTGTGCTGTCACGGGATTACATAATTGGTCCAATTTTCTTTGTATCATGATTGGAGCAAACTATACTTAATTTGTTACATACTTTTTCTTTTCCAACTAAGAGCGATCGGAGTTGACGTGAGAAGCGTAATCTTCAAACAAGATGGGGCGACTTCCCACTATGCCGTTGCTATTGGCAGTTTTCTTGACGCAACCTTCCCTCGGCGCTGGATAGGCCGTAGTGGACCGATAGCATATCCACCTCAATCACCTTACTTAACCTCCTTGGATTTTTATCTATAGGGCTATGTTAAAACGTCTGTGTACTGTGACAAACCCAATATTCTGGCAGAAACGGAAGTCACTACAGTACATCCATTCTACTAGAGAGCATCTTGCTAATGATCTGATGGAGTTCGAGCATCGAATATTTATTGCAGTGGCAAATGATGGTCATCTTGTGAAAGTGTTTTAAAGTTGGACCAGTGAACAGTTTGGAAATGTAAACAACCATATTCAGTATATTGAATACACACTGATTAATAAGAAAAATGACAAATTATTTTTGCACCATTTATTTCTTGGACACCCTGTCTGTTCAACAGTAAGAGTTAATATGATCCGAAGATATGTCAAAAGAAGATTTTACATTTAACCACTTTCAGGTTTATATTTAAAAAAAAAAAAATTTAAAATATAAAATAATTTTGACCAATACTTAGAAAAAAGGTAAAAAGGTCGAATATATATACAGGGTGTTTCATAACATGTGGGACGCACTTTCAGGATGGATTCAGGACCTGAAAACAATTAAAAAAGCTTATGTAAACACATGCCCGAAATCGCTTTGTTTCCGAGTTACAGCCCGTTTTGTATTCCAGTAATTCTTTCCGCAAACTGTTTACAAACACTGCTTGCCGACAATGTTTGTGAGTGTGTACGAGACGTATTTCATGTATAGCCTTGTCGATTGTAATGTTTCGTACACTCTATGATATGTTTCAATATCGTTGAGTGTAGAGCCATCAGCCAGTCAGAGGTGCATCGCGGTGTTTCACTGTTCGTATTCGTAACTTCTTACCATGAATAAGTGCAGTCCAGTCAAAAAAAAACCTTAAAAGTTTTGTGCTATTCAGTGATAGTGTGCATTTGAAATGAGAATAGAGGCTTATTCAAACAGAGAAATGGCAGACATGCATCTCATGTATGGACTTGCCGAGTGTAATGCGGCCGCAGCAAGACGTCTGTATGCGGAAAGGTTTCTGAATCGCTGTCTGCCAAAACCTTTCAGAGAATAGACAAGCGTCTTGGTGATACAGGATCATTCAACAAGCGAGTTTTCAGATGATGGTAGACCAATCAGCGCCAGAACTGTTGAGTTGGAGGAGCGGGTCCCGAATCGCGTGGAGGAACATCCTGGTGTCAGCACCCGAAGGATAGAGGGTGTAAGATACACAACTGTGTGGAGAATTTTACGGGAACAACAGCTTTACCCTATCACATTCAGAGAGTACAAGGCCTTACTGAAGCTGATTTCCCACCACGAGAGGCTTTTTGTACTTGGTTACTTCAACAGTGTGCTCGCGATCCTCTTTTTCTATCCTCCGTGTTGTTTTCTGATGAGGCTGCCTTCACAAGAAATGGCGTGATCAATTTTCACAAGACTCATCACTGGGCCGAAGAGAATCCGCATGCCATCATCCAGTCAAGGCACCAACAACAATTTAGTATCAATGTATGGGCAGGACTTATTGACGACAACTTAATCGGTCCTTTTGTTTTGCCTGGAAGATTAACAGGAGAATCGTATTCCAATTTTTTAAGGAATGATTTAAGCGATTTACTAGATGAAGTTCCTCTTGGTGTCTGACGTCGTATGTGGTTTATGCATGACGGCGCTCCGCCTCATTTTAGTCGAGTAGCAAGAGACTATTTGGATGACCATTTCCCTGATAAATGGATAGGCCGTGGAGGGCCCATTGCGTGGCCTGCTCACTTCCCGGACCTGAATCCACTAGATTTTCACCTGTGGGGGTCATCTGAAATCCATCGTTTACGTGACACCCATTGACAACGTTGAAATGCTTCGCCAACGTGTAAAACAGGATGCCAGAAAATCCGAGCAATACCTGAAATGTTTGAACGCGTCAGGCAGTCTATGACGAGGCGTGTTCAGGCGTGTATTCAAGCGCAAGGCGGTCATTTTGAGCACTTCCTTTAAAGGTAAGGCGGATACTTGCTGGAACACATAACGGACTGTAACTCGGAAACAAAGCGATTTTGGGCATATGTTTATATAATTTTTTTTCATTGTTTTCAGGTCCTGAATCCATCCTGAAAGTGCGTCCCACATGTTATGAAACACCCTCTTTGCGAGTAACCCGGTGCCCACGTTGGGCTTTCCATCATGAAAAAGAAAAAAACTATAGCATGCCATTTATCATTACTTATTCGAACTATAGTGGATGTAATTTCCAGAGGGGTTCCTTGTTCCATGCACGGTCTGTGTCTAACATATAAGTTTCTCAGGGGACCATTCTGAGTTATTGTGTGTGTGTGTGTGTGGTGTGTGTGTGTGTGTGTGTATATATATATATATTATATATATATATATATATGAAAATTATTTCACGAAAGTAACCCGTGAAAAATATTTATGATGAATAAAACCACGAAGGAAAGGAAACACAAAGTGGTGCTCAAGCGCTGAGTGTTCCTGAGGATGTCATTAGACGAAAGCGCTTGAGCACCACTTTGTGTTTCCTTTCCTTCGTGGTTTTATTCATTATATATATATATATATATATATATATATATATATATACAGGGTGGGCCGAAAGTCTGGATCCATAGGAAAATATTTATTTTAATACATAAATTACAACAATGGTAAATACTTAAAATGAATAGCAACTTTAACTCGTAAATGCGTATCCATGATACTGTACAGTAGTTCGTACTCCAGTATAAATACTCAAATACTTTTTTTATTTCAGCCAGAAATGGCTTCGAATCTAACAACAGAAGACCGGGTAGAACTTGTGCTCATGTACGCAAGACAGGGCGCTACACACAGAGAAGTTGCTACCGAATTCAATAGAAATCATCCTGATAAGCATCCAGTAACACATGCGACTGTTGGCAAGTTGTTTAAAACGTTTCAAAGAAACAGGAAGTGTACATGATCGACGGCGTTCTGGTCGTCCAAAAACTGCAACTGATGAAAATTCCTCTGCAATGGTATGTGAAACTTTAACGAATAGTCCAGTAAAGTCAACAAGAAGATTATCAAATGAAACACGCATCTCGAGAACGTCAATTCGAAGAATTATTAAAATCATAAATTCCATCCCTAAGTGTCTCGATGTCAGAGGCCGCCAATTTGAGCATTTATTATAATTTGTTGTTTATACTGGAGTACGAACCACTGTACAGTATCACGGATACGCATTTACGAGTTAAAGTTGATATTCATTTTAAGTATTTACCATTTGTTGTAATTTATGTATTAAAATAAATATTTTCCTATGGATCCAGACTTTCGGCCCACCCTGTATATATATATATATATATATATATATATATATATATATATATATATATATATATACAGCGTGTCCCAAAGAAATGTATACCC
>JAJOZX010011585.1:27500-32500 GCA_023014485.1 Bathynomus jamesi | reverse complement strand
GATTTACAGGACATTTCGCCCCATTTTAATATATCTAACATTTTAGCCTATAAACTTAATATTTAAGACCTGATTTTTTTAATTTTTGACGTGCGTGACTTTTAGTTAACTGTAGGTTGTGAAATTAAATTAAAATATAGGTTAGTCTAAGTTAACAAAGGAGCTGATAATATCTCTCTCCGAAGGTATAATGAGCACGCGTGCGTGGCTTATTGTCTTCATCTTTATCTTTTTTCTAAAGAAACTTTTATGATTAAGAAAAAAAAAAAAATGTATCAATAGAGAAACATTTTGCCACTCGTTCCGTCAAATACTTACTCCATGGGGAAAACGATTTCTCCTGAGGAAGGTGATTATCTTCATCTGTCTTTTCCATGTTCACCATTTTTTCTTCACCAAAGAACACCATTAAAGGGAGGGAAAAATTTTTTCCATCTAATAAATGGCGAAAAAAAGCAAAATTCTTAACAATTTTTCTCTTCCAATTTTCGAGTTAAACATTTCGAGTAAATATTTCAACTTTTATTCTTTTATTTACGATAATTGTTTTAGTTCACCTTCCATTTCGTGGAAAACGAATTTTGACATACCTTAATTATATTTTCTAAATTATCAGTTAATGAGATTTTGCGCATTAAAAGCAAGAAGTGTCATTAAAATCGCATAACCGTCCATTTGTGACTAATTTTAAAAAAAAAAAATCTTTCGTGCGTGATTTCTCCAATAAAAAAAAATGATCACGAATGTTTTACCAATCAAATTTTTTCTTTCCCAGAATGTTGTTACCTCTGGAACGAAGATTCTCAGATTATTTCTTTACCACGTCTCACCTATATATATATATATATATATATATATATATATATATATATATATATATATATATATATATATACCGGGTGTCCCATTCGAAATTAAACAACTTTGAAACCTTATAATTTTTTATTGAATGAAGCAAACAATGTAATATTCACACAGTAAATAGTCAATGTCATAAAGTTTCATATGATATATGTATTCGTTCAACATCATCTTCCGATCTTGTTCGCCCTCCAGAGTGTTCCTTTAGAACACTGTCAGTCTCCTCAAATTTCTTGGTCCATGCATATAGGTCTCTTCTGGTGGGTGGTTCCTTGTGAAAGGTTGTACGGAATCGCCGTCGCGCCAGAGTAGGGGACTTCAACTCAGCCATCCATAACACACATTTCGCTTTTTCTTGTGGGGTAAACATAATTCAATCTGAAACAAACAAAAAACATTATGACAAAAACTTATGCATATCGTGTAGTAACTGGCAAAGTTTCAACATTCTCACATTAATACTTTAAAAAGTACAGAGTTTCGAAGTTGTTTCATTTTGAATGGGACACCCGGTATATATACAGTATATATATATATATATATATATATATATATATATATATATAATATATATATAATATATAGTAGTAATAATAAACACCCTCCTAAATCACATAATTAATGCGTTCAGTACTTTTTTCAAACTATTCTCGTGTAACTTTTAAAATAAAGAATAATAATAATAATATAGTACTACTACTACTAAATAATATAATAATAACAACGTCTTGGAATTAAAAACAAAGAGTAGAGTAACTCCAAAATAATAAAAAATGTCCCATAACGTTGATCCTTGGAGGCCCCTTTCTACTCGTACATACCTTGTCACATGTGTCGTAATTTTAATTAAAATTACAGATACGAAATACCTATTCTTTTATTATCGTCTGCGAAAGAATGAACATAATGCAGGTCGCAATTCCATTCTTCATTAATGACATGAGGGAAGACGCTCTTCTACCTATAATGGCACTGTTTGGAGATGGCACTCCAGAAGGGAAAAACGTACATAGGTACTTAGCTTAGGGAATTATATGTATTAAGAACGTATGATATATGAACGAGAGGTAAACAAGTAACAATATATATACTTGACTACCAGGAACTTCCGATTCTGTACAAGCGAAACTAAAGACACTCTTTCGTACCTTCTGCACAAATATATATGGGCAACAACTCTTGAATTAATTATCAAAAATGTTCTGGCAGAACCCTTAATTTGCTTTATAACAGAGCTTTTATACTGCTACACAAGTTACCCCCAAGATGTTCAGCTTCGCAAATGTTCGCTAACCACAATGTCTCGAGCCTCCACAAGGTAAAAAGACGTGGTCATAGTCTCATGGAAAGAATTAAAAAATCAGCCAACCCAATTATCCTGCCATATGGACTTCACTGTATGAAAACATTTGACTGTAGCTCCACTTAACATCGATATTCCTATTTGTTATTACTTGTATCTCTATTCTTAGTACTTGTATTTTACTTTCATTTTAATTTTTTTCAGTTTTATTATTACTATCAGCCATATGGACCATTGGCCTGTCAATAAAAGTTCTAATTTTCATATACAGTATATATATAGGTGTGTGTGTGTGTGTGTGTCTCACTTTGGCTGCCAACTTTTTAATATCACAGAAATTCTTCCTTCAAGTTGTAATGAAATCGTTTTAAATGATTTTTGCGTTAATTTTTGTGCAGCTGGATGCTGCATTGAACTTGATTCAAGCGTGTAATGTTTAACTGCTCGTTTACGTTACGTTGAGTCTGTATATGATGAAGCCATTGAGACTGCCGAAAGGCTGGCGCTTGCGGTAGGCGCAAAACCTACGTTTGGTGACAGCCGCGTGCGGTGCAAAAAGCGGCATTTTTCATACAAAGCAGTAGATGAAAAGGTTACAGATCCGAAGAAAAATATCAGAATTGACTTTTTCCTGAGGGTTATCGATGTTTGCACAACCGCACTTGAGGAAAGATTCAAACAAATGAAAACAGTTTTGTAGCATTTGAGTTTCTTATTTCACGTCTCAACGGTTGAATCTATTAGTGATAGCGACCTTAGAAAGAACTGTGATGACTCGCATATCCTGCTCTCTGATTCATCTTCCCATGATATAGACCCTACCGAGCTCCTTGATGAATTAAAGCTTTTACGTCATTCGGTAAAAGTTCTCCATTTGGAACCCTGAGCTATATATTCGTAACTGAAAATTCCTTTACCGATACTTATCCTAACGTAGTCGTGGCTCTGAGGATATCGCTGACAATGTCCGTTACCATGCTTCAGCAGAACGCTCATTCTCGAAACTGAAGCTCATAAAAAATATCTACGTTCTACAATGTCTCGAGATATTTTGTCAGGTCTTGCTATTATCTCTATTGAACAATATTTAACGAAAAAAATAAGTTCTGCGGACATTACTGACGATTTTGTGTCTAGAAAAAGTAGGGGAAAAATTTTGGAGAGAAGTGCCAATGAAGAAAGGTAGAAGAATGTAGAAAAAAATAGAAAAAATAGGAAAATGTAGAAGTATTACCGATTATTTTGTATCGTTATTGATTATGTTTGTTACAAAATAAATTTTGTTACTCAAATTGATGTCTGCGTTTGAGTCGTCCGCTCAAAGATAGGGACCCCCCACATGAGGTCTCGCGAGTGCCTCCCGCATATAGCGGAGGCCCTGGTTAAAGCACAGGCACAACGATATAATGGTGGAACTAATAAAAAATCTCATTGTAGATGTATTAGATAGGGGCACGAATAGAGAGAGATGCCCTTTGGAGGGACATCTTGCGTTATGGCCTTGGTCAAAGTAATGGAATGAATTTTAATGTTTGATACTCAATTATACGCACTGGGCATTGGCAACTATGAATCTTGAAACAGCGCCTCTAGCGGCAATCTTTTCTTATTAATTACATTTTTTAATAACTGAATACAATACAATACAATACAATACATTAAATATATAGATATAAATTAATACACAATTTAATTATATACAATTTAATGCGAGTTAGGATGCATAAATATTCTTTAATGAATGACAACATAATGACTGTTTTTTCAGAAATAATAATAATAATAATAACAGCAAAGGTTTAGCATGTAGTCATTTACTGTTACCGTACCTTAAGAGAACTTTTGTATAAGATTTAAGTAATGACACAATACTCCGAAAGAAATAAATAAGGGAAACTCAATAACGAATGGACACGCATCAATGAGAAATGAATGAGGTTGAATATAAAGATTTTATTATTATTATATGGTACTGCGCTAACCTTTAGTAAACTTAGACTATAGTTGAGATTAGTTAGAACCATTAAGAAGTTAACAAATTCGATTACATTTTATACGAAATGAAAATCTAAATCTTTTGAAGAAAATATTGCCATAATAAAACTAGAATAAATTCAAATATTAAATAGAAACATTTGGTAGTGTAACAGTGTTAAATGGTGGTAACATTAAGTATTATAGTTGACCAAGAAGTATTGAATGAAGATTTATGTTAAACCAAACAAATACAATTTTAAAATGAATAATAAGGATTATAATTTGGAATGAATCTTCGAGTAGTATATATCGATGAAGAGATGAAACCGCGTCAAACACGAGTACAATTTACTTACATAAATTAACAAAATTCAAATTATGAGAAAATTATAAGCACGTAATAACTATATGAGATTACGTAAAAATGATAGAATATCTATGTATTCAACCGGGAAATACTTTTCGGATTACGATCTAGAGACGAGTTATACAGTACCGCGTTGCATTTATGCAGGAATGTGTATCAATAAAAATGTGTAAATCATTATAAATGGATAAAAGATAAGTATAGAAGTTAATAAGGATTTATCGACGCTGGAAATATATATTTGAACACTATATCAATGGAAGAGGGAGTTACTGGGATAATGGCTGTGGCAGGTCCTTTTAGATGCATGGAACACCATTCCAGCGGATTTCTTACGAGACTTTCGACAATTGTACGAGTATGTAACTTTTCAGTACTTATGGTGATGGTTCTCTAATAAATGATAAATCTTGAAGCTAATACGCGTATTTTAACCTTTGAAATTGAGAAAATTTATCAATACAAGATTTTTTCAAACCTGCCTAAGACTTT